>LVTN01000493.1:0-97808 GCA_001649415.1 Musa itinerans | reverse complement strand
AACAGGATGTTTGATGTAATACTTATGTATGTCCGTGTCTTTCTGTTTGTTCATGCTTTGCACAGCATGTAGCGGGATGGTCGAAGGCATAACAGCCTCGTTTAAGTGGGCTTGATGGTCGTTTTAGGCTTGTAAATAAAGATTGTGTCATGTGGACACCAGTGAGAGAATTCGGTCTATAATGGACCATTTTAACCCTTTGTTGTGCAACTATTCTGAGCTTGTAAAGTCTATTTGTAATTTGCATTGTCAATGAAGTGTTTCGGAGATGTTTGCTTGTGGATCTCGATTGAGGCGCTTTTCTCTAACCCGTTTTCTTTTTTGTAGGTCATATGGGACCGTGGGAGGTTTCGGGGAGGCTGACCTTTGCGGACGGACACGCAAGGGTGCCGCACGACTTAGGCAAAACCAGCTAAGTTCGTGATAGGACGGGTGGTCCTGAGGTTGCCGTCATCTCTTGGCGGACGGGTGGTCCTGAGGTTGCCTCATAGTTTGGTCATCGGTAGTCTTGCATAATAGGTCTATGCTGGAGGCTTTTTGGCTCGACCCTTTTGATGCTTAAGTCAATGAAAAACAGAAGGGGAGGAAGACAATAGTATAAGCTATGTGAATAAGAGAATAGAGAGGTTATTGCCTACTTCCCCCTCTTAGCGTTGGCTAGAACGTCAATGTTTATACCTCTCCTTAAGGGTAACGCAAATTGTTAATGACTGTTGATACTCCAGGCAATCGGTTCATCTGCTTTAGATGGCACGAGCTGACTCTTTTGATTCCGCATCATGTGGGGACGCTTTTGTATAATCCCGAGCGACATGGTTACAATTGTGTCACTTCTGAGTTTACTGCATCGCCTCGAGGTTGTATCGCACGCGTGTGCCACATCATCTTTGAGATGCTATGTTGATTCTAAGGTGGCTATCGATTATTGCTGTGGGGGTGATACCGAAATATTCTTTATCAATATGTATAATGATATCTTACAGTTAATGAATTCAATTCTATTACAATTATCACAACATTAGGCAAAGAAGATCATATAAGTCAATCCCATTACAACTATCTTCTAGTTTATATATGATATTTATGATTGGGCGAATATCTAAAAAATACTCATATTTATAAAAAAAAATTCACATATCCATTTTGAAAAGTTTGATAGCAACATAATGAAATGATTATTTTACTCCTCATTTCATCAAACCCATCGTCACTCATAGTCGTTGCACGAGAGTTAGCTACCCACATGCAGTAACCCCTATATGTGGGGTCGCTTCTTAATGACTTTGGATGAGCACTATCGTCATAGGTTATTGGGTTTTGACGAAGGTTACGATAAGATCAAGCTGAGCTCGGTGGAAGCTAAGGCCGAGCAGGTGATCGATAGAATGATAGAATAGTTATTTTGAAAAGAAAAAAAATCACTGTTTCGAAAATTTTAAAATAGGATCACTTTTTAAAAAAACTTAGAAAAGTAAATTTTTTTTTCGGTAATTCGCCTTCAGAAATTTATGTCTGTGAAGAGGCATGGTTTGCGGCACTTCACTCTGGCACCTACAGTAAAACTCGTCGTACCATTGGCGCAGAAGGATGGGCTCCACAGGAGGCGTGGTGAATTCTCACGTGTGAGAATCAATCAGCACGAGTAAGGAGGTCCACGCGTCGAGCATCCAAATGAGAAGTGGACCTCTGTTACTTACCCACTGCCGACGTACCTGCCTCCAAGGTCAGTGCCGTCCGTGGGCCGTATGTGGGTCCCATAAGAAAGCGACACGTACTAGCGAGAAGCAGCAGGGTCTAATGACGCATCAGCGGAGGATGTCGATGACACGTACCAAACTCCGGTGACACATTTGTTCTCTTCACTGTGGGAGTAGATGTGGGGTCCACGAACAAGGCGGACCCACAGCAGAGAAAAAGAAAGTAGGGTCTAATTGTTGGGGACGCGAGACTTGAATCCTCGATGACAAGCGTCGTGGCTTCGACCGATAAGAAGACAACGAGAACACGGTGCGACTCCCATCTTCCAGGGTGCGGGGTTCGGAATGGCGGACGACAGGGTGAAGGAGGAGGCTCTCCGTATGCTGGGACTCTTCCAAGTGCTTCCGAAATTGGTCGTCTTCGATCTCGATTACACCCTCTGGCCTTTCTACTGGTGAGCATTCTGATCCCCAATCAAGATCTCGTCGTTTTAACGGATTTCCTAGGGTTAGGGTTTTGCTTGCTCCCTCTTGCACGTCTCCAGCCTAAGATGCTTGAGACAGATTACTCCGGTGGTCATGGAAATCATCTTGACAAGTGGGTAGGAGATTTGGATTCGATAGTCTTGATGATTCGTTGCAAACAAAGCTCGAACATTCAATTATATTTTTCTGATTTCTATGGCATATGTTGTGCAAACACGAAGGTAGAAAGGGAAAAACGGTAACTTTGAAGGTTCATTCAAATAAGAATGATATTTGAAATGCGAACGTATCAACGGAAATTTGATTGTGTTTACAGATGTAGTGAAGCATAAAATAGGAAAAAATTATGAGTGTCAATGAAATGTAGTAGGCATGTAAAGAAAATTTAGATTGAGCCAAGATGTCTGAAATTGTTGTCTTGTAATATAGATATGGCTTCGCTATGCAGTTTGATTATATACCTGAGTGGATGAAACTAGGTGACTACTTACAGTCCTCGTGTGCATCTCCAAAAGAGATTTAGAAAAGCATTGATTAGGTCAGGATAGTTATTTAACGCTGGTGGTGGGAGGAAAGGTCCAATTTTTGTTTGGGAAACCTATACAATTAGTGATCACTTGGTGATTATTGGGCTTATCCAGATCTCTCATTTGCTCTTAACCCTACTGGCATTGGGAAAGGGGTATCTACGTTGTGTATCATACCACTTTCGACTGGGGATTTGTTTGGCTTTTTACTTTTTTTTCTTCTTTTTTTTCTGTTTCCTCAGAAGATGAAAAATTAGTTTTATTAACCTTTAGCTGTTCTGTAATAGGTCTTTTGTCTTCATTAAAAGGTGACTTTTTCAGCTTTAATAGGACTTGATCTAACGATCTTCTTCCTTTGACCCTTTTTTCTTCAGAAGCTTGATACCCGGAGAGTTGTCTTCTATTTGCTCTTAAAGAGTTGGTAGACACTAGAGCCACTCTTCACGACAAGAAAAACTTCATATTGACCATCCTTTTCCTTCACATCCTTTTTTTTGTTCATGAATATTCACATCAATCTTCTTTCTCCAGTGAGTATACCCATTCCCTGTTTTGTCTGGCCATAGTTCCTCTTTAACTGTGCTCTGTCTTGTGATATAGTCACTTTGGTTTTTGTTATGGAAGTTGTAATTTACTTATACTCTCTTATTTTGGTGTTTACATACTATTTTCTGCTTGTCATAGTCTACACACACTGATAACTAGCCGACTACTTTTTGAACTTGTATAATCATTTTCTCTTGGTGTAACGAAGTGTATTTTCATATTTTTGTGACAACTTTATATTTTAGTTAAATTAGACATCATAAACCTTATGATGGACTCACAAGTTTATTTGCAAGGATCCATTCAACAAAATCAATGCAATCCGGATAATTTAGTCAATAAGCCAATTTTGAAGATGCATTTTCCTTTTCAGCTTCACATTGAAGCAAGACGACCAAAGGCAGTATAGGATATTAATGACTCCACTAACATTTTCTAAACTATGTCAGAATGTGAAATCTTAGGATCAGTGGATTTTGCATGCCCTCTTTATTTGAACTACCATGTTGCAAGAAAGGTAGTCTTCAACACTATGATTATTATTAGATGCTGCTAGTTATGTACTAAGAAGATGAAAGGTAGTCCTTAACACTATGATTATGATGGATGCTCCTAGTTGTGCATTAGGAAGGCGTTTGGTGTCCTTGGTTCTTTGATATGCCATCCAGCATCATGCTCGAAATCATTTAAAAAAAAAAAGGTAGGCATTGCAGTGCATGTTAAAGTTACAATACGGTAGAAATGCTTGGTTTCTTCTTAATTTCCATTTTATTGATGATCATATGTGTTGCATTTGATATTTGGTCTTTCTTTTCCAGTGAATGCCGGTCGAAAAGGGAAATGCCATCTCTTTATCCACATGCTAAGGGCATATTGTATGCTCTAAAGGATAAAGGAATAGATGTCGCAATTGCTTCTCGATCACCAACTTCTGACATAGCAAAAACATTTCTTGATAAGTTGGGTATCCAGTCTATGTTTGTAGCGAAGGTATGCTGGTCAAAAAACTTGCTTTATGCATTCACATCTACGTATCATATGACTATGTACAGATGTGCATGACAAGCATTCTCTCATAAGCACTTGTTATATATTGCAAAGTTCATATAAGTTTTGAATTTTTCCGTTCTGGAAGGCATGCTTACGTGAAGATTTCTCTTCAAGGATACAAACATTGTTCTAGAGATAAAACTAAATCATTCTATTTATGTTAACTTGTTTCCTGGGTTATTGTTGACTTCTAAATTTTTTGGTAGTAGGATATCTTTCTTTCTTCAAACTCTTTATTATTTTTTTAGGTTTTGGTTGTATACTACATACCCAAAAGTGCTGCTGGTGATTTTGTTGCACATACATTGATTGCCTCCTTAAAAGAGAGCTAATTATCTTTGTGTCGATTCTTTGAGCTAAGGTGTACCTTCATAGCCTGCAAACTATTGCAATTTATATGTACATACCCTGAATCATCACAGACCTACAACTCTCTAGAATTCTTTCTATAGATGATGTCTGTGCAATTTTGGCATTATCTTGAATGTAAGAGCAAACCTGATTGTAAATTTCAACATCTAGCATGTTTGCTTATGCATCAATGTGTATCTGCAGCTCTGTATCAAGCAAAATGCTAACAAGTGTGGTTCTTAAAACTAAGTGCAGTTTCCATATGCTTGAAACTGTGATTCTTGTCTTTGCCTGTTACATCATGTCACTGATTTTATGATGACTCAGGAAATATTCTCCAGTTGGACTCATAAGACCGAGCACTTACAGAGAATTCATCGCAGGACAGGCATACCTTTCAAATCAATGCTCTTCTTTGATGATGAAGACAGGAATATTGAAGCAGTAACTTCTCTTGTTCTTTTCTTCATTCTCTCTTTATTTCATTATGTTTTTCAAGTCAATCACTACTGGATACCCAATGTTCCTTTAAGATCCGGTAACGCAGAGGACACACTGGAGTGATGTCCAAAAGATAAACCCACCAATTTGGAGGAAATTTTGAGAAAGTATCGTGATCCTTTCTTGTTCTTGTTCGTATTTCCAGTAGAATTTTGAGATAATATCATTTTGCATTTATCCATTTTTCAATAAGAAGCTTTACACATGCCCTTATTTATAACCACATATAAGCCCTTTGTATTTTCTAAAAATTGCATTTCATCCCTTGTTGTAAAGCTCCATTAGCTAATGAGATTTATAGTCAGCTGACTATATCGTCCTCTTTTTCACTTCACTTCCTCCACCCTGCTGTTTTTTCTTCTCCCTTATTATATTTCTCATTTATTCTTCTCATCTCTTCCTATAATCCTTCCCTGCCACTTGCATATGCATATAGAATTTATCTTTTGGTAGCGAAATACAACTTGCCATGCATATTTAACCAATGATGAAGTAGAGAGGTGTTTTTTTTCTTTTTTAAATAACTATACCATCAGAAAATGTGTTAAATTAATCCGATTGATTGATCGACAAAAGTACGCTTACGGTAATCTAACTGGTTGTTAAGTTTCTGCAATATATGTTAAGGAGAGGAGGAAAAGTGTAATTTAGCTGGGGACATGCTCCTATTTTGATTTGTTTTCCTCATATTCTGAGCTCTTATCAGCATCTCAGGTTTCCAAAATGGGGGTAACAAGCATTCTGGTGGATGATGGGGTAAATCTTGAGGAGCTGAGGTCAGGACTCAGGAACTACGCAAGTAATTCTGCCTCCAGCAACACATAGCAATCAGACTGAGGTCAGGCCTTCTTTGGACGGCGGTGATCTACTTAATTGCAGCAGACAAAATCTTCCAAGTTCGGGCTATAAATGCCCCATTACTGCATTCTTTGGTACCCATATTGCTGCTACCTGCATACCTAAGACGCTTATAAACAATGATATCTTTTGCTTCTATAAAGTGTATTTTAATGTGGAAGGCCACATTATATATATATATATACACGTCCATCTGTTCAACGACAGAACTGAACGTAGGTCCCAATTAATTGTTGGACTATTGTTTGTGGTGTGTGCGTGGGGGTATGAACTATCTGTTGGTAGAGCCAGGTAATCTACGTGACTGATTCTGGCATCCACACTAATAAATGCATGGACAGCAACGTTCCTCCAAACAATAGTTTTGACAGATGTGATCTGTCTCAAGAACACATCTACTCATTGAAGGATCAACCTATCTGACGATGATCATGCAATCTCGTAGGAACACAGAATACCGATTAGTAATTGTTTTGCAGGGTTCTTAGAGAAGCAAAACAATTAAGTTGACAGACTTCTTCAACTAGCGTACCTTTTTGTCTTTCCATGTAGGCGATGATCATGCAATCTCGTAGGAACACAGAAAACCGATTAGTAATGTTTATTGCAAAGGATGCAATTTCATGTCAGCATGGAAGGATTGCAATTCTAGAAAAAGGAGAAAGGCAGAGGAAGAAAGAAGAGGACATTTCCCTTCTTTGCATGTTGTATGGCTCTTCAACTGGCTTAACCTTAAAAATTGGCATGCTTCTAGTCATTCACATGGTTTGGTGGTGTGAGCTAATCTAAGCAGCTGTATTATTACCAAAACTTAAAAAACCAGTTCTGGAGATTTAAGAATAAGCAACGAAAGACACAGAAACACAACAATTTGATTAACGATTAAATGCGCTTTTAGTAGTATTCAGGCCACAAGCATGACTTACAGGATTTTGCGTCCAATTCCATCCTCCCACAAAGCTGCTGGTTGGATTCATATTGCTGTAGCTGCTCGTGCCTGTCGGATTCATAAGTGTAAGACATTCTGTAGTTCAGAATTCAATTTAGCTCGGAATTTCCAGGTCTACTACAGGCTGGAGGATTTCAGAGACAAACTAGAGTAGTATTACAAGCAAGAACGAACAAATTACCTCCGATGGCGATATGAAACCTCGGCTTCAAAACTGAAACTGTGAAATAAACAGTTTAAATTAGTTTTAGTTTAATGAATAGTACAAATAATGGATAAGATTCTGATGACAGATGTTGAAGGCCACACATCATCACTAGCAAGATTAGAGCCCCACCATCATCTTCTGAAACAATCAAAATCATGAAAACATATCCATATGTTTAGCTGAATAGGTTTCAAAAACACCTTATCCAGGACTCATGCTTCGACTCTGACCATCGAACCAAAACATAATACAAAATTAGTACCTGCATGCAGGATCACATCATTATGTCGGAGACAAATCCCATAAATAAATAATTAAGCAAACACGTATAACACTAAACACTCGACTCCAAGATGACACTATTAACAAAGTCAGGAAATTGTTGCTTTCATTTTACGATCAGACTTGAAGTGAAAGTTTTTAGTGTACCATACTGAATTATTATTCCTAAATTTTCAGAGAACAATGTATGTTATTTTTTAAGAGCAAAAGAGTAAATAATATACAATGTTGGGTAACAGGTGATCCACTTTGCTTGCATCAATACAATCAACTTGGATTTAGGTCACAAACCTTGGCAGAAGAGGCACAGGGCACTGTATAAGAAGTCAGATGATGCAAATGCCGCTGCCATAATATCCCAAGCATAAGTCAGATGGAGACTAAGTTGCATAGTATGGCAACTGCATCATTTAACACTGCCTTATATTGGTTGTGGGTTTAGAAATGATAATCAAACAACACTTGACATGACAATATTGCATGACAATTCCAGTACCAACAAGCATCTAGTGCTAGGCACTGTATCTTGAAGTAACAAAACAATACTCATCGACTTAGTGATGGCAGAGAATTTCTAGTTGCATCTTAAAGGCAAAATAATTTTAGCTCTGAGATTAATAGGATTGCTGGTAAAAGATATACCGGACAGAGAACAACTTACTGGCATTTTATTTTTTGTCAGATGAACTTAATATATACTCTGTCAGCATTCATCTTCTAGAAACACAGAACTTGCAACAGAAGATGGTTTGCGATGAGTTGTCCACTTCAGGAATTTGGAAGTCTCTCTACCTTTCTTCAAGTTGAAAGAGCTGAGATCAATTGATTATGGTGGCTGCTCCTTCCAAAGCGTTTTTTAAATCATGAATCAGTCAATCATAGCTCATACAGAGTTCATCGGAGTTGAGCGAGTTCTACGGATAACTACTCATTGGTAAGATCCATTTCAGACATCAGTCTAATTCACTGATTAATAGATAAGTTTTTGTCCAATTGTAAGATGTTCAATGCTAAACCTGCATCAATCAGCACCCAGTAGATAAAAATTGTTCTACTGAAAGAATGAATCCTGTGATTCTTGAAGCCATTTGTTCGTTAACAATGGTAGAGCAGAAATGAACACGACCACTGGAATGAACTTGAACATTCCATTAGCCAATTCTGATACGAAGATGTTGATCAAAGCTCCAGATATCTACAAGGAAAGTATTTTTAGTATTAATAGTGATGCCTTAAAAGAAAATTTCCTGGAAGCATAAGAGCTAAAAAGTGAGAAAGATATTATATTGGAGTAAAATAAACAAGTTAATAGGTTAAAATGCAAAGTCTTAAAACCAAGTGTTAACAAATAGTTTGTAGACAGGAAAACAAACAATATGCTATTCTACTGCTGGTGGACTGCATAAACGTAGAAATGACTAAGAATATCAAGAGTAACAACAATCATAATAAAGAACATAGTAATAACATAATAATGTTATGATTGTTCCATTCAATACAAATCAAAATATATGTTTGATCTGATGATAACTAAAGACAATGGGGTATCTGTGTTCAGAGAATGAAGAGATCGTGGACATGAAGAAAAAGAAAATGAAACCTGAATATATAAATTTCAACTCCAAATAACACTGCATAAGGCTTGATTAACCCAGCAGTGCTGTGAAGGTGATTTGTGGTAGTAGTAATTGTACATTTTGTAACAAAACATCACCTTTCCTGATGCGACGAACCTCTAACATTCTTGCACTACAAATCATTAATCAGATCTGCCAGTGCCGTAGCACCACACTTGATATTCAGCACATCTCCACAATCCTGTAGTCAAATGCATGCATCAAATCTTATTAAGATCAGACTCTGGAAGGCATTTTTCTATTGCTTCATCACAAAGTTCAAGTGTCATCTCGATATTTTGTTCAGTGTAATTTATATCAATAAAAATATTGTAAATTTCTCTATTAGCAACCAAATTTTTGGCTCTCATCTCTTCAAATAGTTGCGTTGCCTCTGTCAACCTCTTCTTCCTAACAAGCCCTTTAATAAGTGCATTGTAAGAACCACGACTGAGACTGAACCCTTTGCTAATCATTTCACTGTGAAAATAACAAGCTTCCTTCATGTTTCTGGCCCTGCAATGCCCCCTGATCAAAATGTTGTATGTATTCTCATCAGGCATTGTCCCACTAGCACACATTTCCTTGTAAATTTTAGTTGTGGTCTTCATAGTTTTCTCCATGCAGTATTGCCTCAAAAGAGAGTTATAAGTTGCACTGTTTGGCATGATACTCCTCTCCAACATCCACTCCAAAAGCCTCCTTCCATCCTCTAACATCCCAGCAGTACAAAAGCCATTCATCAATACATTAAAAGTCACAATACTTGGTCGAATACCTTTGTCTAACATTTCCCTAAGAAGGTCATGTGCCTGATCCATCTCGCCTGACTTGCAATAGGCATCCATTATGGTAGTATAAGTGTAAACATCTGGGCAAAGTCCTGCTGCCTCCATGTCCACCATGGTCTTCACAGCCTGTTCTATATTACCAATTTTACAAAGACCATTTATCAGTGAATTGTAGGTAAATACATTTAGCTCTAGTCCCTTGCCAGAGGTCTCACGCAGAAGCTCATTAGCGGTCTCTACCTCCCCTTGCTTACAAAGTCCATCTGATAATGCAGTGTATGTCACAACATTCGGGACAAGGCCCATCTGAAGCATCTCATTATGGAGATAAAACGCATCATTCAGCTTCCCTTCCTTGCAGTAACCGTCAATAAGTGCAGTGTAAGTAACTTCATCAGGACTCAGACCTTTACCAACCATCTCTCGGAATAATTTATTTGCTTCGACCATATTTCCACTCCTAGAGAGTCCATATATCAGAGCAGTATAAGTAACCGTATCGGGAACTAGTTGGCTATTCTTCATTTCTTCAACAAGCCGATACACCGCAGGCAGCTTACCGCTTTTGCAGTATCCATTAATCAGAGTAGTATATACGACATGGTCTGGAGCTACTCCACGGAACATCATTTCCATGAACACCCTCTCTGCTTCCACTACCTTTTCATTCTTACAGAGGAGGGTGATTATACTGTTAAAGGTAAAGGCATTCGGCATCAAACCCTTGTCACCCATTTCTTCGAACAACTCAGTCGCCTGCAGAAGCTCCCCATAGTGGCAGTACGCATCAATGAGGGTGCTATAACTTATAATGTCAGGCGAAGCACCCACTGTTCCTTCCATCTCAAGAAGTATCTTATGGGCTTCTCCAGTCTTTCCTGCCCCGCAGAACCCGTGAATAAGGACGTTACAAGATTTGGTGTTCCACTGAAGACCGAGTTCTTGGAATTCTGAGAATGTACTCAGCATATGATCGAGCGTCAGGCGACTAAGCAGTGCGTTGCAAGCGTCAGCAGAGACGATGATCCCGTAAGTAACCAAGTGGCGGAAGAGGGTGCGGGCTTCTTCGAGCCTATTGATGTCAACGATGGCGCCGAAGAGCAAATCGAAAACGGAGGGGACGGAGCACCAGTACTTGTAGGTGTAGATCACCCGATCGACGAAATTTCGATGAGAGACGAGGCCGTTGCGGAGCAGCCGGCGCGCAGATGCTGGGTCGCCGGACACGACGGCGACGTGGGCGGCGATGGCCAGCGCCTCGGCGGGGACAGGGCGACCGCGGGGTCGGTACCAGTGGAGGAGGGCGCCGACGAGGTCGGGGTCGGAGCGGAGATGGAGGAAGGCCCAGACGAGGTGGTCGGAGCGAAATCGGGTGGCAAAGGGGCCGAGTATGACGTCTGGGGACTCGGAGCGGCGCTGCTTGAGGGCGGTGACGATGCTGCGGACGAGCTCCGCGTCAAAGATGGCGAGCTTCTTGGGGGAGTAATCCGGGAAGGGGCGGATGGCGGTGGCGATGAAGTCGACGGGAAAGGCGTGGCGTTGGCTCGACAGCTGACGGCGGTGCGCTAGGAAGAAGTAGCTTTTTGGCCTCGTAGCTGCGGCGTGACGGAACATGAGAGACTGTGTGCTCTTTCGTCCCGCTCCCTCCCTCTCCACTCTCTCTCTCTCTCTCTCTCTCTCTCCCCACGAGGTCAGAACAGACCAGTTAGCATGCGGCCTGCTAACTAAATGGGCTGAGACAAAATATATTGGGCTCAATTGGGCCGAGGAAGCAATCAATTTTGTACATTCATGGGATATGATCCATCAAAAGTGGATAGATAGCACACGTGTGCTTCAAGATTCGTGATCAAGTTTTGAGAACTACAGTTGCCGTATCTTATTATTGGACTGAGAGAAGACCTCTTGTTTTGCGCTATAATCCATCAAAAGAGGGTGTACTTGTGCTTCTAGATTCGTGCTCAGCTTCTTCTACGGTGAGAGAAGACCTCAACTTCTGTGCTAAGACGGAGGGAGACCGCGCAGACCCGAAGACAACTACGGGGCGAGACCGGGAGGTGTTAGACGTGGGCGGCACTCGCCTCGCGGCCCCATGTGGAAGCAAGCCTGCCGCCCACCCTCCGCGCTCAGCCACCTCCACGTCATCTTCTTCGTCCAACGAAGCAACCACAACCTCAACGAGGAGGCGGCCAACACCGTCACTCCACAGCAGATGGCCGGTGGTTGGCAATATTCTTCTCCTCCGTGAGACAGCTGCTGCTGGGTGAGTTCTCCAAATTGACTGAAACAGATTGCTTTCAGTTGCGTTGACAAAGGTGCCATTTGTGGACTAACAAGGAAGAGTTAGCTGGCTGACACTGTGTGTCTTGCCGGTGGATTGAAATGACTCCAGCTTGGGATGGGGTGGCTTTCACCATCTACCGCACACTCCTCATGGCCATCCAATAATTCAAGATTTTGCCCAATCAATCATGCAAGAGGTTTGACCCCATGGAAGTTTCCATCTTACACTGTGCTGCCGTGCGACCGATCCACGCATGGAGATTTTGGTGTCTGAGTTCAGATAAGGTTCCAGATTTTTCACTCACAAGCATAACGCGAAGAACAGAAAGGGGATTCGCCTCTCTGGTGAACGAGTTTACAGGTCAGATTTGGTGAATTGTTTGACGAAATTTAGTAAAAGGCATGTTTGATTCGTTCCAATATAAAACGTAGTGTGGTATTTCATGGTGATCCCAAGCATTTAATCAAGAAGAAGAAGGGGAACTCTGAGTCGAAGGCATGGACTTCAATGTCAACAGGTGGCCGCCACCAGCAAGCACTGCATTAATTAGATCAAAAAGAGGCAGTGGAGTGCACAGTACATGTTCGGTCTAATGCCGGTCCTACTTGACAGGCGCAAATGTCAGCACAGCACGGAGCTCCGGGACCATTCTGGCGAGGCCCGGGCGGCCCCCTGCACATGACCTCCGTGAGCCCCCCGTCAGCGCCTGCTTGT
The DNA here is from genome assembly GCA_001649415.1 of Musa itinerans. Lineage (NCBI taxonomy): Eukaryota > Viridiplantae > Streptophyta > Magnoliopsida > Zingiberales > Musaceae > Musa > Musa itinerans. The sequence goes on along the minus strand of LVTN01000493.1, from coordinate 84,948 downwards.
GGTCGAACTCCACAACCATATTATGGAGAGGATGGCCTGACCAAATAACATACCTCGGTGCGATGCATGCCACTACAATATATATGCTTCTATCTGTCAGTGTCCTGTCCTGCGTGCCACTGACCCAGTCCTATCAGCTACACCCTCTTATTTGCTATACCGATCCCACGTATGGATGCTGTTCCTTGTTCTATCGATTGCGTTTTGCCCTATACTGTATACCATGGAAGGCTCTCAACCCCGTTCCGATTCCCATTTCAACTCTATATTTAACTGCTCCTCCCTCTGTGCGCAAGCAAGAGAGTAGAAAGCTCATAATTGTGGTGGCTGTCGGTCGATGTGGCGTTGCATTGACACGACCGATAGCAGCGCCCGCCGCTGACCCTGCGAATGGTAGAGGATGGGAGGTAAGTCGGGGCGGCGCGAGATGTCGTCGACGCCGGAGAACGTGGTGGTGGTGGCGGTGCGGGCGGAGAGGGAGATCTCGAAGACGGCCCTCGCCTGGGCCCTCACACATGTGGTGCGCCCCGGCGATGTCGTGACGCTGCTCGCCGTCCTCGCAGACCGCGAGGCCACCGGTAGGGCGGGCGCTTCTTCCTTTTCCCCCCCCGCTTCTCGATCTGTTTGTTTGACTTTCGCGCGCGACTTTGTTCGCAGGCTGGCGCCGGTGGCTGCCCTGGGGCTTCCCCAGGCTCGGCGGGGATCGCCGCAGCCGAGAAAGATGTCCGATTTCGGCCTCCTGCTCCCAGATGGCGCTTCAAATCGATGGCCGCAGCGAGGTAGGTACTCAAACCACATGACCGCATTGGTTGTCTACCTCCTCGGGCATGGAGATTATCTCCTTTGACAGTGAATCACAACAGTGTGAAGAAACAGCCATGTCTTTCGCTCCTTCCTTTTTTGTTTTCTGCCTTTGTCGTTGCGATTCGGGCTTGTCTGTTATCCGATCTCAGGGGCAGTGAGTGACGGCGGCCGTGCTTCCTTTTCTTTGTGCAGATAAATGTGAGGATTAAGGTGGTGGGATCGGATCCAAATGCCTCAGGTTCTTCGTCTTCGTCTTCCGGCGACCGCGGCGGTGGCGTGGTGGTTGCGGAGTCAAAGAGAGTTGGTGCCAACTGGGTCGTACTCGACAAGTAATCCCCAAACCCTTATTCTACAACAATTGCTATATACGCCTTCCATATATTTTTTTTCCTCCCCGCACTGTTTCTCCATGTGCTGCGACGTCCTCTCTTCTTCTTCCATCAATAGTATCTTATTACGTGCATTAAACGCCGACGCCGAGCGATGCCCGCCAAGCTGCCAGTTCGATGATCATCATCTCTGTCCTTGGCACGCCAATCCACGAACCTTGTTGCTTGCAATGCTGTGTTTCCTTTTACTGAGGAACGAGACAAACTAGCATCATTGGTTCATAGCCTCTTCTCTCAGCCGAGGAATCCTGTGCACAAACCAGATCATAAACGGGCATGTGCACCGCGTACAAGACACTGTAGCATCAATTAAAGAGGACGACTGCACCCGGACAGTGCAAGTCAATTATTACTCGCCTCTTACATTGCTTAGTTAGGATTCTCATACGCTTTTCGACTATGGAATTATACGCTCAAAGATCTTTTAATGTCAACCCGGTGTTGACGATGGTCTGCGTCCTCGGTGGACCAGAGGAGCTCAAGTTGCAGCGTCCTTGCAACCGAAGATAAGATGTGATGGAAGCGCCCACACGAGGGTCCTTTTACCTCCCTCCAGGGTGAAAACTTACCCGAGTGGATGTGCAGAGTGTGGCTGGTAGCTTTACATGCGGATGCGGTGACTTGAGCAAGTACCGCCCACATCACGGCACTCTCTGATTGGCCTTTAGATCGGTGGATGCGCGAACTGTCACCCTCCTCGCCATGGGCGTTGTCTCCCCTCCCGCTACAATCCGAGAGGGTCACCTGCTGCTGCTTGGATATCGTCGTCCGGGCAGATTGTTTGCTTGCGAACACGTGATCCGAGAGTAGATGGCCTTTCTCCTTCCCCCCAGAGTTCTTATGGCTTCAGGCCAGTTAGCCGCCTGTCGCCCTCCCCGAAGGAATCATTCCACCTCGGTAGGTAATAATAATACACTCGAGCTGTGCTCAGAAATTGAAATATCTCTAGTGATATCACGTCGTAACCACAGTCTTTTGAGTATGGGGAAGAAAGCAGTGACGAAGTATTTGTTAATTAGCAGCTTACAGCTATGGTGTTTGTCGAAATGCCTGTGATTGTTTGTTTATACTTGCGCAGAAACATTGTCTGCAGTGTTCTTTGTGGACAATTTATTGTTCGATTTATGTGTACCTTTAATGTTGTCGTGTATGGAACACACAGACAGCTGAAGCAAGAGGAGAAGCATTGCATGGAGGAGCTGCAGTGCAACATAGTGGTGATAAAAGGGTCCTGCGCAAAAGTGCTCCGACTCAACCTGGGCGGCATCCACAACAAGCCGCTCCCTCCCTTCTCCTTGTCTTCTTCTTCTTCGCATTCTCCCATCTGTAGTGAGAAGTATCTGGACAAGAACTCTCGGCTGGCGGCGACCGCAAGCAGCCCTGTGGAGGATGCAAAGAAGGCTTCACCGCGTCCGGAGACCAAAACGGTGGCATTGAGCTCCAATGCCGCACCGACTGCTTCGTTCTTTGTCCGTGAACACAACCCTCTCTTCGAGAAGCTCCACACCGGGAATCTGACGCCTATCGAGGACGTGGGATCCGACGGTGAGGGCACAGCAGACTCGGAAGACAATGGGGGAGGAAGCACTGGTTCCACTCCTCTGGGGTTGAAGCTTCACTACGATGCATGTGAGTACTTGCTTCTTTGGGAATTAAGCTGTGCTTTTTGTCCACATCTGGCATTTGGCCGATACATAGCGAATACCGAGTTTGCAGTGCTTTCTTTGTCAGCTCGCGGAGGGTACCCGGGCTTCCACCTAGCGTCAGGGCCCGTGGCCGCACAACTCCGTCAAGCGGTCTACTGGATCCCTCAAAACCACACACCAGAGAAAGCTCAGATGAACAATGCCACCAAAGCGACCCGGAAGAGCCCGCAAACGGAGAAGCACTTGAGCGGCGACCACCGTCTGAGAAGCCCAGGGGCAGATCAGGACTGTACCACTCCCTACAGCTCCGACGTGAGGGAGGCGGTCTCCTTGTTCGGGAGCTCCCCGTCGGTGCCCCCTCCTCTGTGCTCCCTGTGCCGACACAAGGCCCCGGTCTTCGGGAAGCCGCCGAGGCGGTTCACGTACCGTCAGCTGGAGGTGGCCACCGACGGGTTCGCCGACGCGACCTTCGTGGCGGAAGGCGGCGGGGGACGCGTCCACAGAGGGGTCCTGGAGGACGGGCGGGTGGTGGCGGTGAAGCGGCTCAAGGCAGCTAGCTGCGGCAAGGCGGCGGCGGAGGAGGAGGAGGAAGAGGAGTTCTGCGAGGAGGTGGAGGTGTTGAGCCGGGCGCAGCACAGGAACGTGGTGATGCTGGTGGGCTTCTGCGTGGAAGGGGCGACGAAGGTGCTGGTCTATGAATACATCTGCAATGGCTCCCTCGATCTCCATCTGCATGGTACATATCTGAGCTTGGGTTTTGGTGTCGCATTGGCACGTAGACTGCCGTTAACATTTGTGGCATGCAGGGCAAGCACAGCCTCCATTGGATTGGATCGCAAGGATGAAGACGGCGGTGGGCGTGGCGAGAGGGTTGAGATACCTGCATGAGGATTGCCGGGTGGGCTTCGTGGTCCACAAGGACATGCGCCCCAACAACATTCTTCTCACCCACGACTTCGAGCCCCTGGTAAGTCTGCACCACAAGGCAATAAGCTAAGAATCCTTGACGTGCAGTAAGAACTGGACTTGTTTTCATGTCAGCTGGGGGACTTCAGGCTCACAAGATGGCAAACAGAGACATCTCGATCCGTGGACACCAGCGTCCCCGAAGCCTTCGGGTGAAGCAAATTCTCGACCTGCTCCTCTACTTAGTCGCTCGTTGTACTGTTCCGATGACGAATGCTAGGGCGTTGATGGCACTCAGGTATCTGGCGCCGGAATACATCGAGCACGGGATCGTGACGGACAAATCGGATGTGTATGCCTTCGGGGTGGTGCTGCTAGAGCTCATCACCGGCAGAAGAGCACTGGACACCAACCTGCCCAAGGGTCAGCAGTTCCTGGTGGAGTGGGCGAGACCTCTTCTGTCGCTGGCGTCCGAAGATGGCCAAACGATCGCCGTCGACCGCTTCCTCGACCCGCGCCTGGACCGGGACCAAGCACGCTTCTTCTCCCAGGAGCTGCGTGCCATGGCACGCGCCGCCTCGCTGTGCCTTCGCCGAGAGCCGCAGTCCAGACCCGGCATGTCCAAGGTCCATGTCTTTATAATATGGTGGGGAGGGAGAGCAAATCTGACTTCTCCTGATCACTGCGTGTTGTGTTCTTGTGTGGAATCAGGTGTTGAGAATCCTGGAAGGAGACAGCATCGTGGATCAAGCTCTGGACGTCAGCTCCGTGGGCAGCAGAAGCGGCCGCATCATCCGTCCGGTTCTGCAACCAGACATGGGCATATCAGGCAGCCTGTCCTACAGGTTTCCTCGAGAGGCTGTCGCCAGTGCTCTCTGCGCTGACAGAAGCTGGCCTACTGCTCTTTACGAGAGCATGTAGATCGAGTTACAGAGATTGCCGCTGCCACCATTTCCATCTCGAAGAGCAAACTGTGCGAGCCTTCACAAGGCAATGGTGTGATGACTGCGAGAAGAACGAGCAAGAAAGAAGATTCAGAATTTGGCCTGCTGCTTGCCGGGTGAGGAAGCAATCAGCTCAACCCGTATGTCCAGTGCTTCACTCTGTTTTGCAAATATTGACAAAGCTGTATCAAAATGATAATTTGTACTGCGTTGATTCTGTGAGGAAGGAAGTGTTTAAATCAAAGAAAATTAGCTTGCAAAATCTGATCCATAGTGTTGAGAGAAGAAATTGTTGACGTCCTGCATAGTCCGATATGGTTTGGACTTGTAAGCACAGGGTTGTTTGATATTCGTCTAAGATGAAAATACCAAGCTCCCAGGTTGTCACCCGCATAAAAATCGAAATTGAAAAAGTTTTCCAACTCAATCCTTTCGATGTCCAAATTAGTAACCTAAGATATACGAGGGTGGACGCCACCTCGCCTTAATGCCTAGCCCGCTGTCTCGTAATGTATTGGTCTCTATTGCATCGTCGGGTTTGTCTACCCAACCTATTCCTTGTGTCTTTTGCTTATAATATCGTTGAGTTGTTCGTTTGATCAATCTTCTATCTTAGTAGGTTGATGTCTTATTTTGGATGTAAAGGTTCAACCGAGTCAATATAGTTTGTTTTAAAGTAATGAAACTTTCTATCCTCAATTAGCAATAATCACATCTTAAAAATATATACACTTTACAACCAACACTAAAGGTATGGTGACCAATGCTTGATGCTTGGGGCATAGTCATCCTGACTTGATCTTGAGAGATGTCTTAGAGGCAAAACTTCTTTAAGTTGAGAACATATCATGTTCTTGGTAGCACAACTCCTTTTATTGTCTCAAGGTGATAGATTTCATCTTAGATGGTCTCGATAACTCGATATAGCCCTTTCCAATTCGATGCTAGCTTACTTTAGGATCTAGTTAGGTTGCTAACTTCAATTTTCTGAAGCACAAGGTCTCATAGTCTAACTCTCTAAGGGTGAATACCTCGGTTATATAGTTTGACAATCACTTTTTTATGTCTCAGTACTCTTAGGTGTGTTTTTTGCTCTAACCTTACTAAGTAGTTTAAGTTTAGCTTGAAATCCTTTTTCAGAGATTTTCTCGTCAAAATTCTCAACCCGAGGTATTGGGAAGACTATCTCGGGTGGCAAGCCAACCTCAATGTCGAAGGTTAAGCTAAATGATGATTCTACCGATGTAGTCTTAGTTATCATCCAAGAGGCCCATAAAATACTTGGTAGCTTATCCACCCAAATACCTTTTACTCCAATGACCTATTTCTTTGACCTTTCAAGAATAACTTGATTGCCGACCTCAACGAGATTGTTGGTATGAGGATGAGCTACCAAGTTGAACCTTAGTTGAACTTTTTAGGATTGACATAACTCCTTGAACTTCATATTGTTGAATTGAGTTTCATCATCAATGATGATGGCTCTCGAAAATTTGAAGTGGATGATAATATTCTCCCATATAAATTATTCAACTTGCTTCTTGATGATCAATGTCAATGGCTCATCTTCCACTCATTTTGTATAATAGTCAACTCTAATAATGAGAAACTTTTATTGGCTTGAGGTCAGTGAAAAGAGTATGAGGATGCCTATATCCCATTGGGTAAAGGGTCATCCACAATCGATTGATCTCAAAAGGACTGTCGATTGATATTATATTTGCACAAACTTCTAGCACCTATGACATCTTTGAGTATAGACTATTGTATTCTTGTACAACATCGACTAATAGAACCCTTGCTAAAGTACTTTGAAGGTGAGCGTTCATCCACCAACGTGTTTCCCGTAGATACCCTTATACACCTCGATGAGTACCCTCTTGGCCTCTTGGGATGTCAAGCATTTGAGGAATTGGTAGCTAAAAGACTTGCGATATACATGATAATTAATTATACAAAATTATGCTTGATGATGCTTGATTCTTTGGGTCGATGCGAGGTCTGTCGGGAGCATCCCATATTTTTTTATAGTGTAGGATCTCATCCATATAACTCAGCTCTTCCCCGACTATAGCCATATCATGCTTTTTTATGGTTCAGGTTAGCAATGTATCGACCAATGGACAACTCTCCTTCGGGGCCTGGGTTAATGTTAATCTAGCAAGCGCTATTAGCCTATGTGTTCTTTTCATGGGAGACCTATAACACTTTGAGCCGAGAGAAATTATAGATTAATCTTTGCATCTTAGCAAGGTATGTTACTATGATTACATCTTGGGTTTTATAGTTATCCATCACTTAATTCACGACTAGCTGTGAATCGTTAAATATTGTAAAGTCCTAAACTTGAAGCTCTCATGCCAGTTAGAGCCTCAATGGAAGTGCCTCATACTGGACTTTATTATTGGATATTTTGAACATGAACCAGAGAGCTTGCTCATACACTTATTTATTCGGGCCTTGCAGAATGTGTCTAGCACCACCTCCATCCGAGATGGCAAAACCATCCATGAGTAGCATCCATGCTTATAGGGTGTCATTGTCAATCTTGAGCGAAGGAGTTAATTCCGAGATAAAGTGTACGAAAGCTTGGGCCTTTATAGTAGTCCTTAGAACATATCAGATGTTGAACTTATCTATCTCTACTAGCCATCTCAATAGCCAACCCAATATATCGAATTAAGAGATGACCTGTATGAGTGGTTGGTCGGTGATCACTTACAATGCATGAGCTTGAAAATAAGGGTGGAGCTTCGTTACTGCCAATACTTATACAAATGTGAGCCTCTTGATAGGGGGGTAACGTTCCTTTGGTCCACTTATAATATGACCGACATAGTAGATAAATTTCTGAACTCCCGAGTCATCCCGTACCAACACCAAGTTGATAGCTAGGTTAGTAATAGTGAGGTAAAAGCTTAAAGTTTTGGCTGAGGTAGCGGATGTGAGCTACGACAATTGGGCAATATGGTCCTTCAGCCTTTCAAAACCTCTTGAAACTCTTCAATCCATAGGAAGCCCTTTAGGTTCTTTAATGCTCGAAAGAAATGTGGATACTTATCGCTCAATTGGGATAAGAATTGACTAAGAGTTGTTATTCGCCTTGTTAACTAGTAGACTTTCCTTATGGATCAAGGTGGAAGCATATCTAATATGACTCATATCTTCTCGAGGTTTGTGTCTATTCTCCTCTAGTGTATAATACATCCAAGAAAATTTCCCAAGTTAACTCCGAATGTACACTTGGTTAGATTGAGTTGTATGTTAAACTTCTTTAGAATTTGAAATGTCTTGGCTAAGTCCATCAAATGTGAGTCGGCTATCTTGCTTTTTACTATCGTATCATTAACATATGTTTCAATATTTCTCCCAATATGGTGATTGAATATTTTGTTCACCATCCTTTGAATATTGCACTTGTATTTTTTAACTCGAATGACATGACTCGATAGTAATGTGTGCCTTAGTTGGTGACAAAGGAAGTGTGTTCTCGATCCTCTAGTATCATCCTGATTTAGTTATACCTTGAAAATGCATCTATAAAGGTACGAAGCTTATGACCCGAGATAAAATCAACCAACTGATCAATCTAAGGAATATGATAGTGTTAGGATCGGAGCGGCACTAAGAGCGGGGGGTGAATTAGTGCAGCAGATTAAAACTCGTAAGTTTAAACTCGATTTCGTAAACGCGTAGAGATTTCAATTCGATAATGAATGACTTGGTGAAAGCAGCTCGAGTAAAGGGAGAAGATGAAAACCGAAAACTTGCTGCTATGTAAATAACGGTTTCAGAAGTGTAAACACTCACACATTCAAGGAACACACCAATTTAAAGTGGTTCGGTCAAATGACCTACACCCACTTGCAAAGCCTTTTTCGATGAGGCTCCCAACTTTCACTAGCAAATCACTTTGAAGGGGAAGGACAAATACCCCTCTTACAACCTTTTACAAGTGGTTTACACTCTTACAGATTTTCAAAGAGAAGGAGATGAACACTTAAGCCATTAAAAACAAGACTTGCTAAAGACTTTGCTAAGGCTTTATCTCAATTTCTAACTTCTCAAAAGGTTATTGTCTCTACTGAGAATTGAGGGGTATTTATAGACCCCAAGAGGATTCAAATTTGAGCTCCAAATTTTGAATTCTCTTGGGTTCCCGAAGCTGGCAGTACCACCGCTTGTCAATGTTTGACACTGACAGTGTATTGGCGGTGTCACCGTCCGAGGCAGCGATGCCACCGCCCAGTCCGGCGGTACCACTGCCCAGTTCGGCGGTACCACCGCCCGAACTCTCGGGTTCTGGCGGTGCCACTGCCTAGACTATTTCAGCTCACTATTTGAGCTCCAAACTTGGCCCAAATCAATCTGATTTACACCTACTTGGGTTATAGGATTTACACCTAATCCTAACCTAATTAACGTGCTAACTATGAATTTAAAGACATTTCCTAAGTTATTACAGAGTCCGCAAGTCAACTTCTTCCGGCGAGCTTCCGGCGAACTTCCGGCGGTCTTCCGACAAACTCTCGAAAACCATTCTGCGGACTCCTTGCAAGCTCCTAGACTTCACGATTTGATCTTGGCGAGTTCCGACGAGCTTCTTCGGCAAGCTCATCTTTCTCGGTGAGCTCCACGAACTTCCAACGAACCTTCCGGCGAGCTTGAAAACCCTTCGGCAAGCTCCTATACTTCACGATTTGATCTTGGCGAGTTCCGACGAGCTTCTTCGGCAAGCTCCGATCTTTCTCGACGAGCTCTGCGAACTTCCAACGAACATTCCGACGAGCTTGAAAAACCCTTCGGCAAGCTCCCTACTCATTCTCGGCTAGTTCCGGCAGGATTCCCGATGAACCTTCGGACTTCCGTCAAACTCTCGAACTCCCAACGAATCCTTTGCACTTGACTTCGGCACTTTGTTTCACTTTATGTCTTCATCGTTATCGTAGTTAATCATGCACACACAAGCCAAAAATTCTACTCCGATCTAGATAATTATTACACCGCGAATTGACATTCTGTTGCCCGGCACGTCATTGGTTGGCGCTTCGTCTGATTCTTCAACGCATCGTCTTCTCTTGCGGCTTGTCCAATCGGCGGTTGACCTCTATAACCCCAATATTCTTGGCGTAATTCCACTCTCCTTAGCTCAATGCCTGACGTCCGAAGCTTTCTATCGTCCAATAATCTGACGTGATCTCCTTCGGCGCAACGTCAATTCCTCCTGCGTCAATTGTCTAATCCTTTGCCCAATCGGCGGTTGACCTCCGCAACCCTGATATCCTTAGCGTAATTTCGCTCTCCTTAGCCTGATGCTTGACGTTCGAAGCCTTCTATCGTCCAATATCCTGGCGTGATCTCCTCCGGCGCAACGTCAATTCCTCCTACATCAATTATCTAATCATAATCAAATAGACCTTCATCACTCAAAATGCAGTTAAACATCTAAACACAATCAATTAGTTTCATCATCAAAATCCGAGATTCAACAATCTCCCCCGTTTTTATGATGACATCTAATTGATGACCAACAGAGTTAACCTTAACTCCTTGGAGTTTAACCAAACTCCCCCTATCAATATGCCATTGATAGAACACTTGGATTATCCCAAATCCAAGCAACATTCATCATATGTTATGAAAAACATTTAAACCACCATACAAATATATATAAATTGTAGTAAGATAAGCAGCAACAAATAGATGTAAACCAGAGAAGACGGTAGTTTATAGTGGTTCGGTCAATCGTGACCTACATCCACTCCTCCGATTCCTCTTCCGTCGAGGCCACCGGCATCCACTAATGATCTTCCTTTACTAGGCGAAGATCAACCTCCTTCTTATACCCCTCTTACAACCTCTTACAAGTGGTTCACCCTTTTACAAAGATTTCAATGAAAAGAAAGGAGGTGAACACTAAAGCTATTGAAAACAAGACTTTTGCTAAAGCTTCTCTCAACTTCTAACTTCTCAAAAGGTTGCTTTCTTAGCTGAGATTTGAGGGGTCTTTATAGGCCTCAAGAGGATTCAAATTTGGGCTCCAAAAATTTGAATTCTCTTAGGTTCCCGATGCTGGAGGTGCCACCGCCCAGCCAGGCGGTGCCACCGCCCAGCCAGGCGGTGCCACCGCCCAGCCAGGCGGTGCCACCGCCCAGCCAGGCGGTGCCACCGCCCAGCGCTCGGGTGCTGGGGGGTGCAACCGCCTAGCCAGGAGGTGCCACCGCCCAGCTCTCGGGTGGTGGGCGGTGTAACCTCCCAGCCCAGGCGGTGCCACCGCCTGGCTCTCGGGTGCTAGGCGGTGCAACCGCCCAGTCTGGAGGTTCCACCGCCCGACACTTGGTTTCTTGGTTGGGCTTCAAACTTAGCCTAAACCAAGTCCAAGTTTGGGCCCAGTTGGCCCCTACTTGGGTCATAGGATTAATACCTAATCCTAGCCCTAATTAATGTGCTAACTATAATTTTAAAGACATTTTCTAAGCTATTACAAAGTCCATAAGTCAAGACTTCTTCCGGCGAGCTTTCGGCGAACTTCCGTCGGTCTTCCGATAAACTCTCGGAAACCATTCTGCGGACTCCTGGCAAGCTCGTAGACTTCACGATTTGATCTTGGCGAGTTCCGATGAGCTTCTTCGGCAAGCTCCGATCTTTCTTGGTGAGCTCCGTGAACTTCCGACGAACCTTTTGGCGAGCTTCTGAAAAACCCTTCGGCAAGCTCCCTACTCATTCTCGGCTAGTTCCGGCAGCATTCCCGACGAACCTTCGGACTTCCGTCGAACTCTCGAACTCCCAACAAATCCTTTGCGCTTGACTCCGGCACTTTGTTTCACTTTATGTCTTCATCGTTATCGTAGTTAATCCTGCACACATAAGCCAAAAACTCTACTCCGATCTAGACACTTATTACAACGCGAATTGACATTCTGTTGCCCGGCACGTCATTGGTTGGCGCTTCGTCCGATTCTTTAGCACATCATCTTCTCTTGCGGTTTGTTGCCCAATCGGCAGTTGACCTCCACAACCCCGATATCCTTGGCTCAATTCCGCTATCCTTGGCTCGATGCCCGACGTCCGAAGCCTTCTGCCGTCCAATATCTTGATGTGATCTCCTCCGGCGCAATGTCAATTCCTCCCGCGTCAATTGTCCAATCCTGATCGAGTAGACCTGCATCACTCAAAATACAATTAAACATCTAAACACAATCAATTAGTTTCATCATCAAAATCCGAGATTCAACAAATAGCTCTTTTTTGGGTACGCTTTGTTGAGATCGGTATAGTCAACACACATCCTTCAATTTTCATTAGATTTTTTAACGTGTATAATGGTAGTGAGCTATAGGGGTACTACATCTTAGTAATAAACCTTGCTATTAATAACTTGTCTATCTCATCATTAATTACCTACTGGTGATCAGGAGTAAACTTACGAGGCATTTATTTCATTGGTCATGTCTCGGGAGTTATGTTCAAGTGATGCTGAGCTACATTGGAGTTGATTCTTGACATGTCTCTCGATGACCATGCAAACATCTCGATATTCTCCTGAATAAAGTTAATGAGTTGCTCCCGTCTCTCTTCAAGAAGTGTCACCCTGACCTTGATAACTCGATCAGGTCAGGCCTTGTCTAGGAGTGCTTTAATCAACGGCTCTACTAGCTCACGACGTGGGACGAACTTAGCAAAGTCTCGGGGGTCCATAGATAATGCCTCGGATCAAGCCTTCTTCGGTAGAGAGATCACCGTTAGTAGCACTAGTATGACTCCCTATGTTGCTTAGCTCTCCAATATTGGTTTTCATTAAGAACTTTATCACATGTGGTAGGTCGATGCCACCGCCCTCTATCTATTCAGTGTGGGTTGACCTGTGATTATGTTGTACACTGAAGGGATATCCACCATCATGAATTCAGTTAATATCATCTTGGAGCAAGGGTTCACAGTCTTGAGATGGGAGATAGAGTCGCCAATGAACCCCATCAAAGAAGAAGTCATAAGGGTAAGGTAATAAATCGAGAGCCCGAGTTTTTAGAAAGTATCAAAGTAAAGGATATTAATAGAGCTATTTATGTAAATCATGACCCTCTTCACCCAAGTGTTGATCATCTTTGTATAAACTATATAGGCATCATCATAATTATGGTTAAGTTACTATGTCTCTTCCTCAAAAGTTATCTCTATGTTGCCTTCCTTCTAGCACAAAAAATATTGAGAGGAATCCTTGACGTCCGAGTCAACCTAACATGGTCCGAACCTATATGTGTCGGGTTATCCGAGATGCATCCGAGGTGGAAACATCGAGCTCTCTAGATACCACTTACATAAAGACTAAGGTCGAGAAAGATTTCTCAACTCGATCCATTTGATACCAAGTTAGTGACCCGAGATATATGAGTATAGATGCGAGTAATGAAAAAGATAAGCTCCCGTTCATTGTGTTAAAGATGAGCTTTTATACTTGATCGTAAATTGATAAAATATTTTATGAAATATCTTACGGGGAGGTAGTCTCTAACCATCTCCAACAATCTCCCCTTTGTCTCTTATTCATGTGGGCGACAAAAAGAGAGTAACACATAACTATCTATCTTGGACTTTTACCAACATGGGTAGACGGGTGGAGAGTAATCTCCTGTCTTCTCCTTTTACCTTAAACATCACATAATAATTAGGTGTTGAATAATAACTAATTAATAATGATATAGTCCCTATTATATATGATCCATCCCAATCATACATATACATTCATCACCAACCAAGAAAAACCTGCATGAGATGTTTGTTTTCCAACATCATATCTTTGTCGATCTTACGAGCTCTAAATCATTTATTATAGGGAAATAAATTATACTAACTCTTTTGTCATAAAGTTTAGTATTCCATCAACACAAGGTGCTACATAATATTATTAGATATGAAGTGTTGTATCAGAACATTCTAAATCAAGATGATGATAACACAAGCAATTACTTATAATATTCCATCACCCCAATGTTACGAAGTACAACTAATGCTTATTTTATCCGAGAAAGATATTATATGTTAAAGCCGATGACTACTCGCTAATGAGCTGGGCTCGGAGGAGGTGCAAAGGTGTCACCCAACTTAGAACAAAGTGCACACACAAATCCTTTCATATTAATTTTATTTGTATGATAATTAAATAATGTATAGTACATTATTTTATTAAAACTATGTATTAAGAAACTGGGCAATATTGCCACCCTATGAGCAATAACATTGGGGGTGGAATCTTCCCCCAATCCACTCATATCTTTGTTTAGCTTAAGGAATGAATCAACGCCTATTTGCACAATTAAATAGAAGATCGACTTCCTCGATCAATTCATTATTCTGCCAATGAGCAAATCCTTTGAGAACATGAGTCGGCCTATTTCGTAGTACGCCGCCATAGGTTCACGTCGATGCGACATCGAAGGAAGACAGGGTTGGATGAATCTAAGCCCATTTGGCGACGGCAATCTTCCTGCTTCTGCTCCGGTGCACGATCCCGTCTCCACCGCACATCTGGCGGCGCCGCCGCTTGTCCTGACTCGCGCCGACACGCCATGATAAGGCCCCACCTGTTAAATGGGCTCGCACGTTTAACATCGGCGGGCCGCGTTTCCGTCTTAGGCGTAAACACCTACACCTAATAGGGTGAGCCGACGGCGGTGTTTGATTCAACCCAGAGGGGAACCCGAGCTTACTGCGGGACCCACGCATTTGCTGACAAACGTTTTCCACGTTCCGGCGGTGCATTTACGAACGATGCCATCGAGGGCTGCTGCTTTTATCGGTTAATTTCCCAAAAGAAAAAATCACCCTGAAAAATATTTATAATATTTAAATATAAAACGGAACTAAAATGTTCGAGTTCGTACATCGACAAGTGACCACAGAGATATGGCCAAATGATCATTACCGGAATAGACATTGAATTATTGTATCACAAAAAACAAATAGATCAATTTCAGGAGGTACTAATGAATAGTTTCTGAAATAAAAGCTACGATAAAGTTTCAAATTTATTTATTAATATTCAAAACAATCATCTCTTCATTATTTATTTTTTAAAATAATAATAATAATAATATTATTATTATTATTATTATTATTAATACAAGCATCAGTCCAGCAGTTCGACTGTATTGGAGGAGAACAAACAGCATGGCAAACATGGCATGAGCAGACACGCCACGTTGCTTATAAAAAGATGTGCTTGTTCCGGTAAAGGAGCACTACCGGCACAACCCCCATAGATACCATCTCTCTCTGAATCCTTCAGATTGAGATCCCAGCAATGGCCGCGACTTCCACCGCCACGACTCTCCCCGTCAGAGACATCCCCGGCGACTACGGCATCCCCTTCGCCTCCGCCATACGCGATCGCCTCGACTTCTACTACTTCCAGGGGCAGGACAAGTACTTCCAGACGCGGGTCGACAAATACCACTCCACCGTCGTCCGCTTAAACGTGCCACCGGGCCCGTTCATGGCCTCCGATCCCCGGGTCATTGCCGTCCTCGACGCCAACAGCTTTCCTATTCTGTTCGACGTGTCCAAGGTGGAGAAGAAGGACGTCTTTACAGGCACCTACATGCCCTCCACCTCCCTCACCGGCGGGTACCGCGTCTGCTCTTACCTCGACCCATCCGAGCCCAACCACGCCAAGGTGAAGCAGCTCCTCTTTAACATCCTTGCCTCCCGCAAGGACGCCGTCATCCCGGCCTTCCGCGCCAACTTCACCGCCTTGTTCGAGACGATGGAGTCGCAGGTCACCGCCGCCGGCAAGTCCGACTTCAACAAGCTCAACGATAACACCTCGTTCGACTTCCTCGGCGAGGCCTACTTCGGCGTCCGTCCCTCATCGACGGCTCTCGGCTCCACCGGCCCGACCAAGTCCACCAAGTGGCTCTTCCTCCAGCTGTGCCCCCTGATGACCCTCGGCCTCCCCAAGATCCTGGAGGAGCTGCTGCTCCACACCTTCCCCCTCCCGCCCCTCATCGCCAAGTGCGACTACAAGGCGCTGTACAAGTACTTCAGCAGCGTGGCCGGGAGCGCCCTCGACAACGCCGAGAAGCTGGGTCTCAAGCGCGACGAGGCATGCCACAACCTCCTTTTCGCCACCGTCTTCAACTCCTACGGCGGCATGAAGGTGCTGCTCCCGGGGATCCTGGGCTGGCTGGCGAAGGCGGACAAGAGCCTCCACGTCCGGCTCGCCAAGGAGATCCGCAGCACCGTGCTCGCCGAGGGCGGGAAGGTGACGCTCAACGCGGTGGAGAAGATGGATCTGACCCGATCGGTGGTGTACGAGGCGCTGCGCATGGACCCGCCGGTGAAGTACCAGTACGGCAAGGCGAAGCAGGACCTGGTGATCGAGAGCCACGACGCCGCCTTCAAGGTGAAGAAGGGGGAGATGCTCTTCGGGTACCAGCCGTTCGCCACCAGGGACCCCAAGGTGTTCGACGACGCGGACCAGTTCATCGGTGACCGCTTCCTGGGGGACGAGGGCAAGAAGCTGATCAAGTACGTGGTGTGGTCCAACGGGCCGGAGACGGAGAGGCCAACAGTATCGAACAAGCAATGCCCCGGGAAGGATTTTGTGGTGCTGGTGGGTCGCCTGCTGGTGGTGGAGTTCTTCCTCCGCTACGACACCTTCACCGCCGACGTAGGCACGGTACTACTCGGGAGTCAGGTCACCGTCACCTCGTTGACCAAGGCCGCCGCCTCCTCCTCCGACGTCTAGTCGTCGGATTGTCTCCTTCTCGTTGACCAACATAGCTAGTTGGTAATAACCGTCGCCCTCGACGGGGTGACGCTCCGTGTTTCTATCTCTCTCTCATGAGTGTCAGTTAAGAACGTGCACCGCTCTGCTGTAGTGTCTGTGCTTTGTTTTCAACGAATAAATATATATATATATATAATATTTCTTTTCTTTCTTTTTCTAGCAGCAAAAGAATATTACGAGCGGCATTCACGTTCGCATTAGCCAACTACATGTCTATATGTAATAATCGATAAGATAATGCGAGGATTGTTATACATGTGGGTAATGGTCCGCATGAAGCTAAGGCGACTCATGAGTGTCAGTTAAGAACGTGCACCGCTCTGCTGTAGTGTCTGTGCTTTGTTTTCAACGAATAAAAATATATATATATATATATATAATATTTCTTTTCTTTCTTTTTCTAGCAGCAAAAGAATATTACAAGCGGCATTCACGTTCGCATTAGCCAACTACATGTCTATATGTAATAATCGATAAGATAGTGCGAGGATTGTTATACATGTCGGTTAATGGTCCGCATGAAGCCAAGGCGACGTGGATGGCACATGCTCTCCTGACTACGTGTCGTGGTGTCAAGTTGATGGCAGACAGGTGTTTTGTATATATATATATATATATATATATATAATGGTGAATAATTTTCGTACAGATAGGTTGCAAAAGCTGGCATAGCTGAAATGATGTGGTGTGGAAAGGAGGAGATGGATCTGATGGAATGATGTGTGCCAGCAGAAGAAAGAAATCCATATTAGATTCGTGCCGGTCCAAAAAAAGAAACAGTAACAGTGCTCAAAATCATGACACCCACACCGCTCGATCTCCGTTTCGATGCATGCAACATCTTAGCTGTCATTGTATTATGGAAAGCCTGGCCTGCATGCAGATAAAACACAAGTGGTTGACGCTAATGGTAGATGCAACTGACACCCATTCGGCGGTCGGTCCGCATCACAAAGCAGGCGGTGATCACAAAGCAGGCGGTGATTGATTAGGGTTGGAAGAGAGGGGGGAGGCGCATGCAGCACATGAAGGACATGGGAAGCAGGAAGGCGTTGTGAAAGCTTGAGTGGTCCAAATGATGGTGAAGGAGAGGAGGTCAACCCGTCCTTTAAGCCACAGAATGGTCCAAATGATTGCACTGAGACAGAAGAAATTAAGTTCCTT
Organism: Musa itinerans; assembly: GCA_001649415.1. Lineage (NCBI taxonomy): Eukaryota > Viridiplantae > Streptophyta > Magnoliopsida > Zingiberales > Musaceae > Musa > Musa itinerans. The sequence goes on along the minus strand of LVTN01000493.1, from coordinate 67,307 downwards.
CTTAACTTAAGAGCTTAATGACAAAAGAAACCGTTAGTTTTATGACTGATGAAGCTTGGAGCATCAAAACACGAAGCACCTCTGACGTTAAAGTTAGGTCAATAGTTATTGTTTAATTGTAGCCAGCAAGATGTGTTTTGTCCGGTGTCTTGTTAAAGACTAATCAGAGTAGGTGTGATGCCAACGACGACAAGGATTATTTAAGTATCGTAAATCAAGACTAAATAATATATTTATGTAAGCAAATGGTGTAATAAACAAATCTAAATACAAAATAGATCTGAAATATTTTTACAATCTAAAAGTATTTGATTTCAAAATACCACTAATACCAATTATAATCATAAAAATAATAATATGCTATTATTATTATTATGTGAAAAAATTAGTAATTAAAATTAAAGAATAATATATTAAATTTACGATATATACATTTTGATGTATTCAGAAAGTCATTATCTGATCTGTAAGCATATCATCATCGTATCTAAAAGATGCAAAGATATCGAACTGCATCGATCATAACAAAATATTTTTTTAATTTTTTAAATAAACTCATTAAGAATTGTCATGATATTAATCGTTTATTATGATTTAAAGTTACATCATGATGATGTGAAAACAAGTTTTCTGATTGGGGATTTATAATAATTAACCTAAACAATTCGTAGAAAAAAATGAAAGAAATATAAATTTTGACATGTAAATTTAAAAAATCTATTTATGACTTTAAATAAGCTTCTAGATAATGGTATATAAATTTTAAAATACCATTATTTCTTTCATATTTAAGAAAAATTACTATTGATTAGTATTTATATTTGAAGATCAATGAGAGCAAGTTTATTATAGTAGTTTATATGTAGATAATATTTTACTTGCCAATAGTGATCTTATTTATTGTATCAAATCAAGAAATTTCTTATCAAGAATTTTAAGATAGTTGATATAAATGAGACAACTTATGTTATTAATATTGAGATATTTATGGATACATCTCAAGGATTGTTAAGGCTATCTCAAAAAATATATATTAATCGAGTATCGAAAAAATTTAGTATATAACTTTATTCAGCAAATGAGAAAACTAATTTTTTTTTAATTAAAACAAATATTTTTAAAATAATTTTAAAAATTAGATGATTTTTTTTATTTATGTGTAGTTGGAAGTCTATTATATACTCAAATCTATAATAGACCAAATATCAATTTCATAGTTCGAGTTATTCAAGAATAAAATAATAAAAGACTACAAATAAAGTAATAAGATATCTGAACGAAGGATTATATGCTTACATATATAAAATTTGACTCGCTTGAAATAATAATATTTTCATATGTTAATTATGTAAATTGCTTGATATCCACTTTATATAATGTTAATTCAGATGTTAATTTTGTAGAATTTGACTCTATAGCATGATATCCACTTTATGATTTTTTTTTCTCTAAGAATGATAAGAATTCTAACCGTTCTACGCATTATGATATAAATTAATTGATAGTTAGAGAAAAATATCTAAAAATAATTAATTTCAATTAAGAACTTGAGTTTCACTATATTGATTGTTGATTCTTTCACTTATGATTCACGACCTAAAGTATTTGAAAGGATATCTTTTTATGATTCGATTTACGAGTAACCCATAAAAAATATGATATTGCATGTTTGAGTGGATATTATAATTGACATTCTTATTTACGTAATTAAAATTATTTATTTTTATTATCTTATTCATATTTATATATGTACATATTGTAGTTGAATGTACTAGTAGGATTGTCTTGACAAAACAAATTATAAGAATCATTTTGAACTATATTATGAAGGACTTGATACATACAAAGAAATATAACATTGATGATATATAACCATTATGACTCACATCAATAGTTAGATAAGCTTCTTCATGTGCATGTATATATTTTTTTAAATTAAAATTTAATAAAAATAAAAATATTTTTAAATAAAATTTTATTTATTTATTTAAATTTTTTATATCTTATTAATTAGTAGGATAAGTAAAAAATATTAGATTATATGATTTTATTTAATTAAGATATATTATGAAGTGAAGATTGATTTTAAACTTCTAATGTATAAGACAATCAGAATCTATAGTAATATGAAATAAAATAAAATTTATGAATATTCAATATTTGGTTAATGTGGGTGGCATGAAAACGTATAAGATGATCCGAAAAGAATCACATGGTAACAATGAAGCCATCCAATTTACCTCACCGAAATAAATAATTATAAGCAATATATAATTAATTAATTGTGAAAAGCAGAAGCGTCCTCGTGGTGCCGACGTGTCCTCGTCGTGACATGCTGCAGTTGACGCGTCGTCCGTCGTCGAGCGCGGGCGAGCACATGCCTCGCATGTAAATTATGACGTGTGCCCGCGTAAATGGGCCCACCGTCTTCACAACTGGATCCTCTGGCACTCGTCCTCCCGACGCGTGTCGACATGTCATAAGATGGGTGAGTTTATTTCATATGACGTAAGATTATTATTTTTTATTTTAAAAAATTAAATCCTTAAATCTTTATTCGAGTCACGATAATGTTAGGATAAGGTTCGAAGGGTACGCCCACTCCAACTTCCTGTCCCCCCATCTCCGTAGCATGGAAAGGGCCCACCAAATGTCTCTCACATCATTCCACCCATTCAGAACGTGTGAGGCACGAATGGTTACGGACACGTGTTTTTGCGAGCGTGTGTAAGTCCACAGTCATAATCTCCCGAAAGGTTAATTTTACATCGGTGTTGAAAGTACTCTTATGTGCTCGTCCCCAAGGAATTAATCGAGGTAAGTCGAGGGCAAACATGACCTTTCACGCATGTATGTTAACATACTTTAGGCAAAAGAAATAATTGCATATGATCGTATTATTTATCTCTAAGCTTACACGTCAAACGAGTCCAATGCTTCTGTAAATCTTCACTCATATCAACTTGTCAAAACTAGCTTACTATGAGAGGAAGGATATTTGTCTTCAAACAAAATCGGACACATAATATTTCAATCAACAAAAAGAACAAAAAATACTACTCGATGCTTCTATCACGTTAGTAAAATTTGAATAAAAAATAATCTAGCAGGGCAACCCATAAAATGTAGAGCCAGATGCAATGCACCTCAATATTAAAAAAGAAAAAAAAATCAAGAGGAGCACCTCATCCCCATCACAATTAAAGCCTTTGTATGGGTCTCAATAAGCCTTTCTAAGGGTCTCAATTAAAGCCTTTCGATAATATTATCTTTGTCGGCAACTTTAATCGACTAGACATTTCGATTAGAGTTTACTGATGAAGATATATGTATATATGCACATATACATATACGTATACACATGTATATAATATTTAGTGGAGTCATCATCACCTCGTCCTTCATGACAACGTGACCATAAACTCACCTTGATCACTCTTTCTATCTTTTTTCTTTTTTTCTTTTCATTATCTAATGATGGGAGCCTACTTGATTGCATTGTACGTCTGTCCTTCGCCTACCTCAAAATGTGTGGCTTATGTTCATGTGTTACATATATATATACATATATATATATATATATGTATATATATATATAACACATGAACATAAGCCACACATTTTGAGGTAGGCGAAGGACAGACGTACAATGCAATCAAGTAGGCTCCCATCATTAGATAATGAAAAGAAAAAAAGAAAAAAGATAGAAAGAGTGATCAAGGTGAGTTTATGGTCACGTTGTCATGAAGGACGAGGTGATGATGACTCCACTAAATAAGCCCACCTGCCAGTTGATGTGAATAGCACAAGTGGTCGTATCTATCCAACCCATTGTTTGTTGGATTACAAATTAATTGCGACACCAAATTGGGAGCCCACATCATTTAACACTGGCAACTTGTTTCCATTTTTTTTATAATTTAATTTAATTTTGTTGGATCTATGACGTGTTTGATTTTATATCCAAGTTATCAATTTTCTTTTTTTTTTTTAATGTCAAAAGAAGAGTTAATTAGGTCAAGAGTTTTTATCTCTTATCCAACCAAACAAATACATTATATGCTTCATCTTTTTTGTTTTTTGTGTTTTATGAATTATGAGAAAAATATTGGAAAGGCAATTTGACCACATGAAAAAACAAAAAAAAGTTTGATACTCTTAGGAGGCCATCGACCATACCAAAAGATTGTGTTGTAAAAAAATTGGTATTTAAAGTATTTATTGTTTCAACTTGAGATTTTGTTTTTGTTTTTGGGGGGGTGTACCAAATTAATGTATGGACGGAGATGAGCAACAACAAGAGGATCCTTGAAGCTTTACAATGGCCATGGTGGGTGGGTGGGTATTTGTGTTAAGTTACAACTCCATGGCCCAAAATAAAAGCCCATCTCAGTGTCTCTCTATTGCAACAAACATAGAAATAAATATATCAAAGATTTCAAGTACTATGAGAGATTAGCTTAGCTGATAAAGATCATGATCAGTAATTACAAGGCCTTGATAAGTACTTTTAACTCTAATCAGAGTGCAAGTGAGTTACGCTATGATACATAGAATGAATAGAGCTTACAAAGAGATTAGAGTGAGATCAATCTTGGAGTAGTTCTTCGAATTCTTCTAAATTATCATTGATTGGTTCACCAAACTTTTCGACTACATTCATTGTTAATAAATGATTTCATATCTTAGTTGTGATCTTAAAAGAGTCGACAGACAAATCTTGTCCATTTGTTTTTGAGGCTCATCAACCTAAAGGGGACAAAAGCATACAAGTGTGCTGATCCCAATCTAAAATGCTGACCACCTCAATTTTATGACTCCTCTCTTGTCCTCGGTCCCTTCACTTCTTGTCCACCAGCTACAACTTATTCTCTTTTGTCCTAATACTCACAAGCACTAAGTTGCATTACATATACAATGCCAAAGAGGACATACCCACAGACCCTAACAATGTGGCACTGCACAAATATATTTCTAGAACCCTAGTTTGTACCAAAAGCAACAACCTTGCCTCAGAAGCCTCCAAGAGAAGGCCAATGAAACTTGAATGACACCATTCTCCATTGTCTCCTTGTACCAATTTTGATGGACCCCAAAAGAGCAGGTCATGTACCTTCTTATTCTTTTACCTATGTGTGTGTTCAGGGTTTGGACCAGCAATAATTCTATTTTATTTGACGATTCTATAGTCAGTGTACTAGTAGGGTTAATATGATATTAGGGTTGGTTAGAGAAAACATAGAATTACATAACATGTGTAAATAAGAAAAAAAAAAGTGTAAATGATATTTATCTCTATATGCACAGTCAATAAAAAAAAATACATAATAAAATATGTGTAAACAATATTTATAGAATTCAAATCTATACACATTATGCCTTAATCATTGATATATCTCCTCATAAAATACATTCAGGCAAAAATGCATACCTCATGACTTCTGTTTGTTTGGATGTACCTTCGACTTTGGTCAGACTAGCTAATAGCTTCGACTTTGATATTAGAAATGAGCTAAAATGTATTTTATGAATTTTTAAGTACACTACTATTAGATCATTATTTTATTTGTAAAAATATGTTAGATGAGACTTCAAATTCTCAAACATCCGAGATCTAATTAATCATCAAACGTTTCAAACTCTCGATAAGTGGATCTAATATATCACTAATTAAAAAATGTACATATCTAGTCCGACTCTTTGGATTTTAATCACTAAACTCAAAAAACAACTAAGAATAGTTGATGAACCGACAAGATTTGCACAAGGAAGCAAGAAGGAATGGTTGACTAGGAAACCAACAAAACTGGGGCAACCAATTCCATTGTTGGCAATTTTGACTCCTAGAGAAGATAAAAGAGTGAGTAAAGATGTGACTCACGTCAAGGCAGAACTTGAAGTAAAAAGGATAGCTTTAATTGGCCATATAACTCGACGCATTTACTATCTTTGAACTTTCATCGAACACATGGCACCAGAATCGATCTTGCCCGTCATCATGATCATGTTCCAATTTTGCTTAATAGATCATGTCACCAACTTCCGAGTATCAACCAAGATTCAAGTCATCTTCATACTTGTCATTGAGGTCGGACCTTTAATCATCTCATTCGACACTCTTTCTCTCCTCCCTCAATCATCAGAAGGGGCCATGCCATGGCTGTGTGTCTTAGCTATCGGGTTGGTGAAAAGTAACACACGCGCATGCTCGCCTCCCGGGGCAAGCAAACACGAACCTACAAAACTGGAAATGCTCTCTGAACCAATCGAGGACAAGCGAGGGAGATGGGGACGAACGCTCGCTGTGATAGTTAGGTCACACTGGCCTCATGCACAACCTACTCATGGCGACTGGCAAGCAAAAGCAGCAACGAACAGGTGGGAGTGGTTGCCTTACCTGTCGCTCGTGAGACCCCGCGCCACCCCACGCACGCCCTGGCGCCGTCCCCACCGCCGGCCGCGACCTTTGGGGGCTTCTTGTGCGAGCCCGACCGCCCCCATCCTGTCTCCGGGTTCAGTGGTTGCTCCTGACATCAAAGTTTCCATCACTGGTACCAGCTGGCATTACGTCAAACACATTGCGGTAGTCATACTTGCAACACGACCCCCTTCTCGTTCACTAGTGGGCGTGCTTGGGGCTCACCTTTAATGCGCAGCATGAACTCTGTGTACTGGTCGATGGGGGGCATTGATGAGCTCTGAATGACCTGCACAAGGCCTCGAAACTCTCATGACCGGGGATGAGTGCATGGGAATAGAATTATGGGAGAGATTAAAATAACGGCGGCCACTGCAGCCGCTGTTATTATTATTGCTTACCACTGCTGGGTAGTGGGATTCTCGATTAGGCCCAGCTCATCGTGGTGATGAAGCTTGGAGTAATCAAGTTGCTGTGGAGAGCATGCCTGTTGGAAGCGAAGGCAGGCGGGCGGCCTTTGCTTGCTTGCTCGCCTTTATCTTTGTTCCCTGCCGCTTAAAAGGCCATCGTCATCCCTTTATCTCCTCTGTTGAACCAGCCTGGCGCGCGGACAATGGCGGAACGGAACGAGGGAAGGAAAGAGATGCTGCTCGGGGAAGCAGGCGTTCGGTCGGGATGAGATCCGGAGTCGGTGCGGTGGCTTCTTGCTGCAAACTGGGAGACAAATGATTTTAAGTGCGCAGGGGGGATGATGCTTGAGTTGGTTCGATGAGGTCTCGGAGTAAGGATCTGGTTCTGCACGAGGGAGCAGCGATGGCGGCGGGCGAGAAGCTCGGTTCCAAGGCCCAAGCTTGGTGAATTCTCCTTGCAATCTTCTTTTACTCTGTAACCTAGTAGAAACATTCGATCTTTATGTCTGTCACCCGTTAGGTTTTGCACCACTGGATTGCCGAGTGATATCATAGTCGAAGTAGATGGGATGAGCTTCCATCTCCACAAGGTGATCCATTTCGTGGAATTGGTTGTGGTTTCTACCTAGTTGAAGCACGAAAAAGCTGATCTTTTCGGTCATGTCGAACAGTTTCCTTTGATGGCCAAGAGTGGGAGGCTTCAGCGGCTGATAACGGAGGCGGAAGAACACCCTAACAAAGCCGCAAGAAGAGGGCAGAGTAAGGGGGATGACGAAGAGGAGCCACAGGAGGAGGAGGAAGGAGGAGGAGAGATCGAAGAAGAAGAAGAAGAAGAAGAAGTAGGGGAGGAGGAGGCTTACCAACGCATCTCGCTTGCCGACTTCCCAGGTAATTGCGAGGCGTTCGAGACGGCCGCTAAGTTCTGCTACGGCGTCAAGATCGACCTCAGCGCTTGGAACGTGGCGCCCCTGCGCTGCGTGGCGGAGTACCTCGAGATGACCGAGGAAGTCTGCGAGGAGAACCTGGTCGCCCGCACCGAGCGGTTCCTCGCCCAATCCGTCCTCCCCAGCATCAAGCAGTCCATCAAGACCCTCAAATCCTGCGAGGACGTGCTGCCCGTCGCCGATGACCTCGGGATCGCCCAGCGGTGTGTCGACGCCATCGCCGCCGGTGCGTCCGTCTCCGACCCGGCCTCCCTCTTCGGCTGGCCGATTAACGAGGGGCGCCGCCGCCGCGGCGGCGGCGGCGGCAGTAGCAGCAGCGAGCAGATTCTCTGGAACGGGATCGAGACCGGACTGCTCCGCAGGAGGAGCGGCGTCCGATCCTCTTCCTTCGCCGCTGCCGCCAGCGCCGGTTCTTGGCTCGAGGACCTCGCGATCTTAAGCCTCCCGATGTACAAGCGCGTGATCGCCGCCCTGAAGTCCCGCGACTTGAGCTCCGTCGCCATCGAGGGATCCCTCATCTCCTACGCCCAGCAGTCCATCCCGGGTCTCTTCCGTTCCCGGCGGAAGCACTCCTCCGCTCCCGTAGCGTCGGAGCCGGAGCAGCGGGAGCTCCTGGAGACGGTGATCGCGAACCTCCCGCCGGAAAAAAGCTCGGCAGCGCCGGCCGCATCCGCCGCCGCCACCACCAAGTTCCTTTTCGGTCTCCTGCGGACTGTCCACATCCTCCACGCCTCCGAGGCCGCGCGCGCCGCCCTCGAGCGCAAGATCGCGTCGCAGCTGGAGCGAGCGACGCTGGACGACCTCCTGATCCCGAGCTACTCCTACCTCTCCGAGACGCTCTATGACGTGGACTGCGTGGAGCGGATCCTCGCCCATTACCTCGACGACCTGGAGGCGGAGCGAGCAGCGTTGGCCACGGCGGAGGCGGAGGCGGAGGGTGGTGTGGAGGTGGAGAGGAGGCGCGCCGCTTCGCTGAAGCTGGTGGGGAAGTTAGTGGACGGGTACCTGGCGGAGATCGCGTCGGACGCGAATCTTAAGGTGGACAAGTTCTACGGCTTGGCGGTGGCGCTCCCTGACGACGCCCGTGTTTACCACGACGGCCTCTATAGAGCCGTCGACATCTACCTCAAGGTACAGCGGAGGTGCTTCTTCCACCGGTGTTGTCATACTGATTGAACCTTTAGCTGACGGGGTTTTGTGGAGTGGGCAGGCGCACCCGCGGATGCAGGAGGAGGAGAGGGAGAGAGTTTGCGGGGTGTTGGACTGCCGGAAGCTGACGCTCGAGGCATGCACCCACGCGGCGCAGAACGAGCGGCTGCCTCTGCGGGCGGTGGTGCAGGTGCTCTTCTTCGAGCAGCTGCAGCTGCGGCGGGTGATAGCGGGGACACTGCTCGCGGCGGAGGGGGAGGCGGCAGTCCCGGCAGCGGCGGGCGGTGAGGGAGGCGGCGCGTGGCGGTCGGCCATGCGGGAGAACCAGGTGCTGCGGCTGGACATGGACAGCATGCGGAACCGGGTGCAGGAGCTGGAGCGCGAGTGCTCCGGCATGAAGAAGGCGTTGTCGAAGCTGGACGAGGGCGGCGAAGGCAGTGGGGCGACGGAGGGGGACGAGGACGGCGGGAGGCGGCGGAGGAGGAGGTTCGGGTGCCGGTTCAGCACGCAGGTGTGCGACTCGCACGAGCGCAATGTGGTCGAGTCGAGGCGTACCGGGCGCGAACCGAGCCGGTAGCATCGGATCAACCCACCGAACTGTGTCTGGTACTCCTTCGCTCGTGGATAAGAAACCAACACATCTTCTAATCTCGTCTGTGCAATTTAGGAGGGGGGGCAAGTCGCATTCCATGGTTTACGATGCTTAATAATCTTGGCAGTAACATGTTTATTATTGACACGTGCAATTCTTTGGTAAACACTCCCGATAATCCATCCAAACAGGAACACAGACGAACAAAAACTGGTAGAGCATTCATGGTGTTCAGTGAACGAAAGCACAAAAAAACAACTGGATGGAGAAAAAAGAAAAAAGGCAAGAAAAGAAACGGAATGAGACCTTTAAATCAATCGTGCCTTGATAGGGGGAAGCAGAACCACACAGCAACGACGGCTACAGATTACTAAGAGCCTCCCTCATCTCTATTACGGAGGGAACCGTCTCGTTGGGGTATATTCTGACAACTAGCTGAACAAAACTTCCATACTTCTCCAAGAATTCCTTCTGCAAATGCCAAATGAGATATACTGTCAAGTTTTTTGCACTCATATTCCATTTCTGATACATGCTATTTCTCCAAAGTATATGTCCCAACATGCAGAACAATTTTCAAAACGAAAAGACTAAATAGAGGAAAGAGAAAGAACCAATTTATCCTACTATATAACAAATTTTCCAATATCGTTGAATAAAATAATAAAAAGTATCAAACTATATGTTTCGATACTGATTCTTTCTTGGTCGGACCAGTAAATGCCAGTCCATAATGATCAGTAAGGTCAAGATTTAAAACCTTACTATGTAGACCTAATTACTGTTAAGCATGAACGAAAAAACCAAACCTTGCATTTTTCCCATAAAGAAGGCAACAACTCTTCTGCAGTTATATTTTTCTGCAACTTCCGATACATTGCATTGATGATCTTGTCAAGCTGTCAGCAAAATACAACAAAAATTAACAACAGAAATGATTTATGTCGACTTGAAGTGAAAGATGAGGCTATGGGTCTTCACTTACCCCTGAGAAGCTAGATTTCAACATTTTCCGGAGATCCACTTTTGACATTCCAATCTGGAAAGGAATCTGCATATTCGAGTTCCAGTTATTTCAGTAAGTCACTGACTGGTAGTTGGTACAACTTCATCAATACAAAAAATAGGTCATACATTTATTTGCATAGTTACATGAATGATAAAAAATCAGAGATTAACACATGTATTGCGCACAAATCGTATTAACAAATTCTGTTGATAAGTTTCAATGGTAGTTGGGGTTTGAATAAGAAAAACACCAGAACCTCAACAAGATGAAACATAAAACTCAAAGAGATATATCAAATCAATGTCAACAAAAGGCGTTTGACTCTTCAACATATACTACAAGCCTATGAAATAAGTAACAGTCACAGGCAGGAATCAAAGAACTTGCTGACCTCCTCAGGTGCAACATTGAACATCAATTCCTCAATTCTGCGTGCAAACTGAAACAGTTTTTCAAAATGCTGCAAAGAAATAAATAAGAAAACACCCCCGTTTTTAGTGTTAAGAAGATATCTACTCTATGGTAACACAAAAGCATTAATATGAGCATTCTTTGCTCATACCAAAAATGAGGAAAATACATTTAAGATAGACTTACTATATAGATGACCATGCTAACATGACGAAGGCAAGCCTGTTCATAGGATTCACTAGCTTGGTGGTAAAATTTTGCAAGTGTTGGTACAACATTGGCTAAATCATACAAACTGCACATGAAGTTAATACATCAGGTCAGAAGCTGGCCCGTGGCTCATTTCTTAAAAAGCATACAATATCTTGCCATTTTGAAATGTCAATGAAATATTTTGTAAAGCACAACAAAGATCAAGTCATAACACCTCACCTGTTTTGAAAAGCTGCATAATTTTCTAGAAGAACAATATCAACATATTTTGGGTCAATTTGTGCAGTCCTCTCCAATGCAACAAACATGATGCTAACCTATACCCAAGGAACAATTGATAAACCCCTGAAAGCCAATAACATAAAAGTAATTCATGTAGAGATTACTTTAGCTAGAAGGAAGCACCACGGATGACCTATACATCTTCATATGGAACATCCAGGTTCTTTGTAGTAATTTAAACTTCAACAAGTAGTATGTAAAATCTACTAACATATGAATTAAGAGCAGTAACAATAATTGCTCACAATTTTTGTGTAGGCCTGGTCAATCAAATCCCTAGCCTGTCCTTGGATATATTGCTCCATGCGTGATGCAAGAATAGCAAACCTATGTACAATAGGAATAAGATTGTTAGGATCTTTAAATGCACACAATCATCACATGCTACCACAGATCTGTATAGAACAGCTTTTGCATCAATTTGGAATCATAGCCATTCAACTTACAGCAATGTGGGCACTGTCAGAAAAATTTAAAGATTATGGAGGAAAACTAAACTAGATCTTGGTAAATTGTGGATAACTATATAAGAATAAGATGAGAGAAAATAATATGAGATTTCCATTATCCCAGTATGGCAGAGCAAGTCAATGGAAATAGAACCATAAAAGAAGGGAGAGCATGAAGACTGTAATATAGCAGATACATTGCAGTCCTCAAACTTGGGGTAAATTGTCTCCTTGATAAATTAAAACCTAAAAAGCTTTCTTTTTATTTTTTACTTTACTGTAATTGCACCTTAGTTTATAATAATATGAAAGATTGCTACAGATTTACAATCTTTACCATCTTTGATATGGATCGGAGACTAGCTAAAAGAAATTCTGAATGATATCTACAAGTCACAAAGTCCAAAATCTTCTAAATACCAACGAAGAATTTTAACAATAGTCCTTGTCAGACCATTACAGTACTAGAAATCAGGCAGTATACCAACCTAAAACATCCAATGTCACTCAAAAAATTTAAAATGAATACCAACAGATACCAGTCCTTGTTGGATTTGTGATTACCATTTAGTACGTATGTTTCCAATCAGTGTTTGAAACCATGGTACTATAATTCATATGGGAAAAATCTTTAAAGTGGAACATAGAGGAACAAGAATTTTTTAATAAAATGAAGCAGTTACCAAAATTTTATCAAATAAACTATGAAATGTAAAAAGAGAAAGGGATTCCAGAAATACAACCTCATCAGGCAAATTAGTAGCAAGGAAAGCTAACCTTGGTATGTAAGGCAGAACTCCCATTTGTCGTGCATTGCGTTCACACTTCTCAATCTGATAACAAGCATCATCAACAAACTACAACAAAAATATAAATTTCAGAAGTTAGTTGGATATCAATATGATTCTTCAAAGAAGTGATTCGCACAAGACAGTTTAGTGCATAACCAAACCCTGCTGAACAGCATAGAGATTCTGGTCTCAAGTTCATCAAGCAATAGACGCACAAATCCAGCAGTATCAGCTTTTTGGCCGGAAAGATAGCGTTCCGTGATCCCATGCATCGAAATGCAGCATAAAGGGTCAATTTTGTATGCCCAATCCACAATTGAACAGAAGTCCTCCTAAAAGCAAGGAGCATCAAATGTTCAGAAAATTGTTAGTCGGTCCTCTTTCCCTGAATTAAGTAGCTTATAAAAGACGGACCAAAAAAATCACTCTGACAGTTACAAGACCAATGCCTTGATTCTGCAGCGGCATCACTAACTGTGCTAATGCTGACACGAAAGTGCAGTATCACAAATAACAAATATATTCATTCAGGTACAACCTTGATGTTTGATCTGGACAGTACAATTGCTACCTCAATCCTCAAAGAAGATAACAAAGATAAAAAGTAAAATTTTCTCTTTTAGCTTTGCATGCCAGCATATGCATAGCACATAATTTCAAAAGCTTGTGGCTCAAGTCAATTCTACTGAAAGAGCATTATATAGCAATTAATAAATTTATGTATCATGCAGAAGACAATGTAAGCACCCAGCACTAGAAGCCTAATGAATTAACAAGGCAATGCCTCTTAGTCTCACCCAAAAATAACAGCCTGACTAAATTATTGTAGGAAGGTTCCGATAGTTGGGCTGGAGTTGTTCATTTCATTAGAAAATGTCTTAGGTCCATTAAGGTAAAGATAGACAGAACAAGCAAAATATCTCCAAATTTCATTTTATAAAAAAATTAGGACTACAAAAGAAATAAAGAAGAGAAGATCAAAAGAACCTATTCCTAACTGTGCATGTTGAAACAGAAAATTATCCAAGCATTCAACACTAAATGGGACAGCCTTGCATCAAATGGGTCAAGAAGTGAGGCATGGATGTCAGGTTGTCAAATAATGCAGTTCATACTGTTTATGATTTCATTGGTGAAAGTAATTTATCCTACTCATGCAACCATACAAAGGTATTTACCTGAAGTCCATCAAGCAATTCTCTTAAACATTCATTGAGAATTCCTAGCTCAGCAGAATCATTACCTAAAGAATCAAGAAAATGTGTAAGTTGAAGAATATGTTTAATATCACTGGCATCATTCTCTATTTTGGATTTGAGGAAATATAGAAAGAAAGGATTTCTGTAGTTTTGACATCATTGCCTTGAGCAACTATCTTTCCCGGGGTGCATTCATTTATGCCGTCAGACACGGCTTTATCAGTATCAGCACATGCGTCAGATGGAGCTAGAGCAGAAACATCAAAGCACATAAAGTGTGCAAAGAAAGAACTCTGTTCAAAGATTCAAAGAGTTATTGCCCGTGCCAGCATTTAACTTAACTATAAATTTTAAGGCACGAAATAAAGAACCTCATCCACAAGAAGAGGAATGAAAACTGTTAGCATCTTGGAGTATGCTTCAGAAACTGTAGAAGAATCTGCATTTGATGTCTGATTTGAGGGTATCGGACCTTCAAGCCAAACTATCTGACTTCTGGTTACCTTGGTACCAGCACGAAGTTCATTAGAAAATTCACGTGCCTATAACAATATGAAATAAATTAGGTTACCCTCTGTTATCATAAGCAATTCATTTATAGAGCATAGTGTCATGCATAGATTTCATTCATGTTCTCTGACCAGAGCTGCAACATTCTATTAGATCAATTATGAAAGCCTCAAGCCTGAGAGCAAAGAGATCATTATGACATGGCAAAATATAACATAGTTTCAGCTTTTATAAGAAGCCTGTTATGATGGTAATGCAAGAACAAGTAAAATGATGTGAGTTCCTTATCTAAGGAGCTTTTGTGTTGAATAGCATAGTCCCAAACTGGAAATGTCAAATAGTCATTGCTAGCCATTTGATATACATGAGAACAATATTATAGCTTCAGTGGCAGCTACAAGCCTACAACTACATGTGTTTTGCTTTATTTGAATAAAACACCTCATTTATTTCTTACTCAAACAATAATTTACATTAAAAAATGCAATAAGAACATAAAAATGGGATGGTGACTGTATCATGGCAGCAACAAGCTTGCAATGCCACCCATACTATGTGGGTACTGCCTGGTAGACAAATCTTGAGAAGATCAATGATTAAGATCTGGAGCCAATACCAATTACCATCATCGGTTGAACAAGTACAGTACCAGTACCAACCTACACCATGTCAGCATAGGTAACTACCAATAAGTACAATTTTTGGTTTTCTCATGTGAGGAAGAATTCACATATTCATTAAAAGGAAAGGGAAGTGAGAGAAAATCCCCTATATATCACTTTTTTCTCATGACAGAGTCTGTCGTATATAAAAAACAAAAACCAAAAGAAAAACAAAATGCAGAGTGTGGACCATTACTAGCACCAAGTGATAGGCTTGCCACCCAACATAGCTTGGTTACCTCACCAGATGGTATGCCCAGTGTAACAATCTTATTAGGTGAAAATGCTCAGTCCACATACTGGTTGGCTGTCAGACTAATTAGTTCTTACCAACTTGTATGATGAAAACTTGATTCCTTGATAAAAATATCGTCAAGAAAGACACAAACACCAAAAGATGATTATATGTACGCTGACCTCTCGACGAAGCAGCAGATTTAGAGAATGACAGTAAGCTTTCCTTAAAGGGCCCAAACAATTCTTGTCAAGACTCTGAAAAGTTTTAAACAAGGTGAACAAGGCATGTAAAGTAATAACAAAGTCAAGAGTATAGCATCTCCAAGTATCACAGACCTTTATATGCAGTAAAAGTCTTGCATATATCCTGCACTTGTACCTTAGGTCTGCATGGTCAGGCCTTTTCAACTGTCCACGCTGCATGCAACCAGAGGGACACCCTAAACTTTTTAGTTCAAGAAATTTAACAAAGGTACCCCTTAGAGATCACCTGAGAAAAATAGTTCTTGTCATTAAGCATTAAATCCACCAAACTAGGAAAGTAGTTCCGCAAGAACTCTGAGGCTCGACGAACAAATGTGCACTTTATCAATACATGTTCTGCACGTTTCTCCTTGATCTGAACAAATACAATTTGCAAAATCTGTCACAACTTAAGACAGAAAAGAACATTAAGCTAGAAATACATTAATTACCGGATGATGTCTTCTTTCATTTACTGGAATATCTAGCTGCTTTGTTTTTCAGTTTCTTATAGCATGAAATTTGACTATATTACTATGACCATAACAAGTTTCTGAAAAAGGTCAAACCACTCAAGATAATGGAATAGTGATGATGCCAAAAAAGATTGAAGAACATACACCTCTCATTCTTGCATAGCATGGATCCAAACTTGATGCTTCAAGATTACGTAAAGCACCAGTTAACCATTCACATGCCTCAATGTTCTTAACCATGTTATCCTCATCGAAAGGGCCTCCTGTAAGCGATGCCTCATGCTGCCACCCATGTGATTAAACAACTAAGAAATGTTAAAATAACATGGAAATTTTAAGTCTGGTCTCACAAAAAATATTTGTCACTAATGCCAACCTCAGCAGGGATTTCAAAACGTTCCAGTAATATATCAAGCTCCTCAATAAGAGCCTTGTTACTCACAGATTGCAACTCCAACTTATTGTTTCGAGATTCTATCTGCAAAATGAAACGGAAAACATATCAGGTGCAATGGTTGTCTCAGATAGAATAACAAGTCTTAAGCCACAACCTAAGATGTCTATGCACACATAATTAGTGGTAACTCCATCAAAACTTATACACCAAACCAAACTACCCCTCCCCCCTCCCTTTCTCAATGCTCTACATGCATCATCCAAGGGCTGTAATTCACATGCTCATTCTCCCAACTTGTTGTATTAAACATCAAATTTCTCTGATGGAGAAAAAGATCTAGTGAATATATAAATATAAAAATACAGAGTTTGCAGGTAGCAAAGGTTTATTATGTCTTCACAAATGACCAAACAATCAATCCTGCCACCATCATCAATTACAAAATAGATTCTATCTTTCCACTATTCAAAGTTGAGATGGGCCAGTCTGTATTTCAGATCTCCATATCATGATCAGAAATAAATCCTGCCAATAATGTTGCTGCCCAATAGAGGTTGTAACATGTTTCCCCATAATTAATATCATACAACAGTGTCCTTTCCCCATAAGTAATATCATAATTACTAAATTCTATCTTTATGAGCTTTAAACAAGTTTTTTTATGCCTAATCTTCAAAGGTTTGTGCACAAGTTGTTCCTAATCAGTAGGAGTCATATATTCAATGTATAACAAAAAACAAAAATATACGGTCACCAACTGTCAAGATTAGATAAGAATATAAGATAATATCAAATCACACATTAAAGTGGCCATACTGATTCTATATCCTCTCTCATGTGTCTGAGCTTCACATTGAAAATGCCAAGCCACACATCCATATCCTCCACGCATACAGTAGCTACTTCTAGTCCCTGCAATACCTGCGAGGTTTGAAGTTTGAACAATTTAGTAAAGAGCCTGTTCATCTGCAACATAATAACATAGTAGCAAACCACATTCAGACATCTAATGTGATGTATTTGCTGAAAGCATCAAAATAGTAAAGAGCCTGTTCATCTGTATATATATATATACACATATATATATACATACATATATATATACATACATATATATATATATATATATACATATATATACACATACATATATATATACATATACATATATATATATATACATATACATATATATATACATATACATATATATATACATATACATATATATATATATATTTGTGTGTGTGTGTGAAGGTTAAGATAAATAACAATAAAAAATCAGCCTACAGTAAATATTCAAGGTCATTTTTTATACATAACTACCATGCTCCCTAACCACTTATGTCTGTTTCAGGCCCACATAATTTCCATCAAGGTCATGTTAAAAAAAAAAACTTAGATAGAAACAGCAACAATAACTCACCTACAATATCAAAATCACAGTCAAGAAAAAGATTTTATGACATGAAGGCTAAATGTCAAGTCTTAATTGGTCCCACATGGGGAGATAAGTACAAGCTGAATTAGTACATAAAACTTGATGAACCTAATAGTACTAATAAAACTTAAGTATTTTGGCCTTGGGACATCTAACAAGCCTATCAAGTTGGATCATCTCAACTAGATGAGCAGTACCTCTTCTATTATGGATTCACTTTCCATAAGGGAATGTACATTTGCTGCTTCTAGTGCCAGAAGTTCCCTCTTCAACCTTTCTGAAAACGCTTCTGCTTCACCAATTCCCATAACATACCTATATCAGCAATATCATTTCAATAATGTAAGCACCATAATAGAAAGAATGTGATACAAAATACAAGTAATATTAATATAAAGAATAAAAACAATATTATACCAAATGCTTATATTCTACTAGAAATGCCAGAGTTGTGCTTTAAATAGAACAAATAAATTGCATTGAACCAAGGTTTTCCATTTTCGGGTACCAGACCAATGCTGGCTGTCCAGGGCCAGGACGGTTCTGGTCTATTCTTACACACTTCATGAAGTGTTCTGTGTAGGAAAAGGAAGAAGAGCAGGTGGTGGAGTAAGTGTAGAAGTAGGAGAAAGGTGCAGGCGACAACAGGTGGTGGAATGTGCGCTTGTAAGGAGCCTTAAGTCGTGACACCTTAGGAGCCCTAGCACACCAGGCATTAAAAGGAAAAAAAAATAGTGTTAAGTAATGGACCAAACAGGACCGAATTGGGTGAAATTAGAGACCTTGTATAAAATAATAGAATATTTAATTGTCCATCACAAGGAAGATGTCACATTGCTCACATGCTAAAACCAATAAAGATACATGATCAAAACTAATTAAAAAACTAATACTACATTCTCCAAAAATATAAACTATTTAGGGTCAGTTACATTGATCTATTCTTGTCATTGAACTTTATTTAGGACATTTCACTAGTCAAAGTAAGAGCAATTCGTAGACTGCAAGACTGATCAATTCAGTATGGTTCAGCTGGTTTTCACTGGTCTGATTGCCGATCTTTTTTTTGTAGGTAAAGTAGCCCAAACCGAGCGGTCCAGTCCATTTCACCATATATATAATAATTTTCTTTTGCAACATACTAGGGTTTCGGTCATGACACAAGTTGGGAGTTATCTTAACCCATTGGACCCGTGCATCCATTACTACTTCTCCAAGCAACACTATGATAAGGAGCAGCAGATCAATAGCGAAGTAGAAGTCCTGACATTCACCAATATATACCTCAGGAGCCGCCTCACGTGATTTATGATGATCAACCTACGACCGTCACCATATTGATGCACCAATAGCATATAATGTATCAATATACTATGTCGTGGGATCAATTTCAGAATTGGGTCCGACAAACATATCACATTGATATACAGATATATAGGATCGAGGATCCCGATCCATCACCCATGGAGGCCCATCGTTCGTTTTGATGGTAGAATCAGATATATCTAGACATGTGATTACTTAATTCATTTGAATCTTAAAGTTTAAGTTGTATACAAAATAATCTAACTATTTAAATAATTTTTCTATAGATAACGAAAGGACGATCCGGAATAGACCGAAATTATGAACCTTGCACAAGGCTACTCCTCAAAGCCCGAAAAAGATATGTGGTACTATTCTTACCTAATTTATATTAGTTTTGCTAAAACTATACTAAATGTATATTTATTTCTAACTTAAAAATCATATCCTAACTTTTTTTCTATTTTTCAGGTATTTTCGAAGGGTTTTATGCCTATTTTAAACGTACCACTCCGTACGCCCTAACGTTTCACTCGGTATGCTATACCGGTGTACCGAGCAAAGCTTGGTATGGTACGAGATTAAAAACCTTGCATAAAAGTTTGTTGGCCTTTTGACTCTTATAAAACTTCCTTTTAGTTCAAGCGACATACAACAATCACATGAAATTAAAATACTACTAGCAAATTGCATGAAATTTTATCCTGAATATGACTATAAAGTTCATCCATTACCCAAATCTACTAATGTTTGAATAACTACTATAAATATCCTACATTTTAAAACATGACATAAACACACCTAAATTTTTTGCCCAAGATTATTTTTCGCCATAGGACAAATAAACGCGTCATATCCCCACCAAGGAAAGTAGGAGGGCACAAATATTGCAAGGATTTTATCTCAAAGTTTCAATGTTAAAAATCACAAAACAAGGACTGTCCAAGACTGTATTGTGAAGACTAAACAATGAGAGTTAATTTTACCTCATCGAGATGTTGTTCCATTGGCTAGATGGATAGAACAAAGTGTACATTGTCAACAATTTCATGTAATGCACAACCTGTAGATGTCCACTCATTACATATATCTAAAGTATTGGTCATACCATAAGTAAATATACCGCTCTCAGTTTGGTGAGCTTGCCCCGGAATCTAACATCATGGAAGATGAATGATATATTTTTGAAATATTAACACCCATGACAGAGGAACTGACATGAAATAGAAACACTGAAGTGGATGACAATCCAAAACAAGTAAAAAGAGATGGTTTTACCTTCACCAAACTATTTATTATTTGGATAGACAATTACATATTGTGTTTTTCTACTTTTCCTGTAACCAATGCACCTAAAATCAGATACCTACAAGCAAAAAGTTTTCCTTACATGTATAATATAACAATACAGATCATAGAGACCAAAATGACAAGCATGGATCTAATTTGCCATCTTGAGTGGGGTGGTAGACTGAAGACATTCTAAAATTAACATGGCACCAAAAAACCTGCACATCATGCACATGGTTGTTCAATTGCAGTACAGGTAAAGATGTTACTTTTCACTTTATTGCTATCAGTATACATAGCTTAAATAAGGAAAGTTACAGAACCAAGAATAAGCATTGGATATATTCAAGTCAAATGTGTCACAAATCTCATACATGATGGTTACAAAATTGATTGAGGTCCTGCCTAGTCTCTTTGAGCTGGTGCTCATCCTGGCCTCCTCGATCCTCCTCAAAGCCCTCCTAACTTAAATCAATGTTGTCCTAGAGAGATACACCAAAGCATGCTCACCAGCCACCAGTATTTTTTTCCCCTTAACCATCTTTTCCCAATCAGTGCAATCAGTGTTCCAAGCACATTTGCATTAGTAACTTGTTATAACCCAAGAAATGCATGTCAAAGGCACATGCGGTCACGGGCAATTACACAAGGTATAAAATGTTTGTGTATGTCCGTGTTTTTCGGTTTTGTTCATGCTTTGCATAGCATATAGAGAACTTGCAGTAGGCTTGACAGTCCCATTTGATTAGCTTTTGTGGCTGTTTTAGTCCTATAAACGCAGGTTGTGTACAGTCATCACACAGAGGCAAAACTACCCAAAAATAAATTATCTATGCAGTTATTTTGGAGGTTTTCTAGCTCCGTAGAGTGGTACAGAGTGTCAGCCAGCATAGCACTCTGGAGTTACCCAAGTGGCACATGGCTAGATGAGCCTTTGGGGTAGAGTTTAAGGTCGGTTCACTGCCTTGTTCCGCAGTAGTGTCATGTGGGCTCTTGTGTGGACTTTTGGCCGTAAGGACCACCTTGGACCTTTTGTCGCGTGACCGTTTAGAGTTTGTGAAGTTTATGTTTGTAATTTGTATTGTCTATCAAATGTTTGCTGAAATATCTGCTTGTAGGATCCCGAGTTAAACACATCTACTGCTATCAACAAAAGAGAAGAAAAATATTATAAAAAAGCAACTTACATTTGTTTATTAGTAAACAGATACCAACAATGATAGTCTTTTCTTGCTTCTTAACCAACTGGACTACAGTCCAAGTAGGCATAGACCAGAAGGAGGTGGAGATTTAAGTAAATAATTACAAGCATAATGTTAAGTCATCATTGAAACTGCAAAGATGATAATAGAATTAAACTTTACATGCTATGTTGCTGATCACATAATTGGCCAGTATTGAAATTAAAACCAACAAAATGCAAGTTAGAAAACCTGAAAACTAAGCAAAAACTATATCTAATTTTAAAAATAATGCAAAAAAATCATACGTGCCAAGGAGGGCCTCCATGTCCTCTTCTTCAGCCTGTGAGACCAGGTCTCTTTCAACAGTAACCTGTGCATTGCTTTGAATCATAGCAGATGCATCTCGCCCATCCTCAGCACTCAGTTGATTACTTACTGCAGTAGTATTTTCCTGGAACAAAAAATACACAATTTATAATATATTCTTTGGATTCAGTGATGCACATTAAAAAAAATGATTATGAGGTATTTCTCAATTGAGTCAAACAGGTCTGTTTTTTCACTAAGACAGAAATGTGTATTACTACAATAAACGAGCACAAAAAACACCCCTTAAATCGGAGAGAACAAGTAAAAGAAAATGAGAGGACCAGTCCCCTCTCCAAAAACAGAAATTCTATACAGCCATGTGATTAGCCATCCAGTTAGCTAATTCATTCCCCTCTCTATAAATATGGCTTAACGTATAGCCATCAAGAGCTTTTAAAAGAAAGTGACATTTTAAAATAAGGATTCCTATTTATGTATTCAAACGTGTATTCAAACAGAGACCATTTGAATTCCTATTTTAAAACAAGAATATCAAGCTGATTAATGTATATTATCCCCAAGATGTGGCTAGTTCTAAGTAAAAGGATTGCAACAAATCATAAAATTTTGTATGCTCTGAGGTTGATTTACACTGTCAATTTATCAAGGTACATGGAGAACTCAAGTGTAGGTGATGGATAGTGATTGAGAGAACATGAATTAGGTAGGTTTTTAGTGTTACCACTGTCACATCTGGAATTTCATTTTTAAGTATAAAATAAAAGTTCACGACATGCAATACTCCTAATTATACTTTTTTGAAGAGCTTATTTCTTCAGTGTCTTCTTCTGAGATCAATGTATCTAAAATCAATGTTTCTCTTCTGCAAATGGTTCAATTTCCAACCATGCTAGCACAAAATATCTACATGTGTTTTCTGACTTCTGTATTAGAATTGAGCTATATAAATTTGTCAATTTCTCTGGATATGCAGTTCAATTTGGAGTAACTAGATTCCTGATGGCCCTCCCTGAAAAAGAAAGTTATGCTAACCCACCAATCATATCAAAGACTTGGTAACGAGTCCATTCCGATAGATTAAACAAGTAAACACCATGGTAAAAACAAACAAAACCTTGCCGAGACCAAATCATCTGATAGCAAGAACAAAGTTTTCAAAATTTAAAGACCCAAGGAAAAGGAGCACAATTTATACTCAAGATGAGGATGTTAATACATGCAATGAAAGCTCTAAACATACATACAGACACACGATATATCTGACAAAAAACAGGAGCTGGAAAAACAGGAACCAGAAGAGCTAATACGATAACTGCAATAAACCGAGAACAAATCATTTAATAATAGTTGATAGAATGGTGCATTCATAAATAATAAGAATCATAATCATTGCTGATATAACCCACCTAGCTTCTTTTTTCAACCAATCAAAAGACAACCAATGTGTTTATATATATATATATATATATATATATATGTATGTATGTATGTATGTATGTATGTATATGTCTGTATATGTATGTATGCATATATGTATATATATATGTATATGTATATGTATATGTATATGTATATGTATATGAATATGTATATGTATATGTATATGTATATGTATATGTATATGTATATGTATATGTATATGTATATGTATATGTATATGTATATGTATATGTATATGTATATGTATATGTATATGTATATGTATATGTATATGTATATGTATATGTATATGTATATGTATATGTATATGTATATGTATATGTATATGTATATGTATATGTATATGTATATGTATATGTATATGTATATGTATATGTATATGTATATGTATATGTATATGTATATGTATATGTATATGTATATGTATATGTATATGTATATGTATATGTATATGTATATGTATATGTATATGTATATGTATATGTATATGTATATGTATATGTATATGTATATGTATATGTATATGTATATGTATATGTATATTATATATATATATATATATGAGAGGATTATTTCTGGCTATCTATACACACATGAAAAAGAAAAAGTTCACCTTTGCCCAAAGAGCCATTTCCACTATATCTATACCGACAACTTTTGGAATCCGTCCTAGTATCTCCTTGCAAATGTTTAAAATGCACAGAAGTATGCGGTTCCTGCAAAGAAGAAAACATACTTGCATATAACTTATTATGGCATTCCTCGTATCTATGCACAAATGTGAGTACATGATGTGTTTAGGAAACCACCTGTCATCTTTGTTCCTCATCGTCCATTGAGGAGGAGCAACACTTTGGCTTCTAAGATTATCGAATCCCTAAAGCAAAAAAAGTCAGGGTAAATAAATGATAGGATTTGGTAGGTAAGACAGACCACAATATGCACTATTGGAACAAAAATTAGCATTAGAACAAACGGATAGACAACAAAGTAAGTCGCGGAGGTACCAGCATAAAGGTGCAGCCACTTGGATCATTTTGAACAACCTCCAATTTCGAAAGATGCTTTAATTTGTATATTTTTGCGGGCTACAAAATTAACATAAGTTGTGAGGATAGAACCATGATGCTTTACCAGTTCTACATGACATCCATCAAGTGAAAAAGAGAGAACATGGCCACCTGACTTCCTTATGATATGATTCCTTGGGGGAATCTATAAAATCCTGAACTCTAGATTGTTAATTGTGGAGTTTTTTTTAATGATTAAGTAATTTATCACTTAACCAACCTGAGTTTAGGCTTTATTTCACTGAGCTAACATGAGATCTGTCTATCTTGCATTACTTAACCCACTTGAATTATCCTCCGTCAGCACCATAAATCTTTTGTCACAAACCTAGAGTTAAAAACAAATTTATATTAAAAATACCCTTAGCATTTAGATCTTATGTTATTTCCCTAGAGGGCTAGTTTAGATATGTAATGGATAAGTAATGCACATATTCACTGACGTCTAGGGAGACCAACAACGATTTGGTGCAACATGGCCTATTGTCTTGTCATAGAAGTGCTATGTCAATACCATGTTAGCGTCATGTCCGCATCCTACCAGCAGAAAACATCTACAAGCTTGTGGTGGGCCCTGGATGGATGCCACCTATGCGTAATCAACACTGCACTAACAATATGTAATCATGGCATTGACGGAGCATCAGTGTCATGTTAGCACCCCCGTACACAGACCTAATTGTCCTACAGGTAGACCTTTGTACCATATTGGTACAATCTCAATGTGATGTTCTGATTGCCATGTCCACATGTTAACATTGAGCGGCCATGGAAAACCCATGATGCTTGTTCGTAAAGTAACTCAAGTAGTTTAAATGATAATATACTTTATTTCATGAAGGCTTTAAACTTAGGTCGGCAAAGTGATACATTCCGTTATTGATGTTTTGTTGATTTAAAAATTTTAACTGGTGGGCTTTCAAACAATAACTGGAGTTTAATTTATCACTATAGGGTTTCCTGAAACTAAGTTACTAATGAATTTTGAAAAACTAAGATATTAATAATAAAGTAAGTTAACAATAAGTCAAGATTTTAATAAGTAATTATGGAAAGCTAAGTTATCAATTACTTCTTCTAATAACAACCTATATTTTATGTTTATCCAAAACCCAAAATATATTTTTTAATATCTTTTATTTTTGTTTTATGCAAAACATATGCTATGATACAGTTCACTTATGTTTTCCGGTGCATCCCACATGCTCTTTTTGCTAGTGTAATTTAATAATTAGTGTCGTGAAATGAAGTCTGATACATTCTAAAAACACCACATTTTCAAATAGGCCTTTTGGTTTGCCATGAAAGACTCCAATCAGTTCTCGAGGCATGAAGATATTGGACTCGTAAATCATGAGTGTTGTCTCTAACTTGTGTGAATCATGAAAGCAAAATTTCCAGATACCTGAACGACAAATTCCATTAATTCTATCAATATAAGTAACTAATTGCGTCATAAGGGACTTGTGTGATTTTGAATTTACCTCAAGAATTCCTCCGCCAGAGTATTTCAAAACGCGAAGGAAAGCCTTAGTTCTTTGACCTTTTGCTTTGGCTGCATGATCAGACATAGTTACTGTTACATCCCACGCATAGAGCCTCAAGAATGCAATAGTGCCGAAATGGTTGCTACATTTTAGTACAGAACTAAAAACAAATATGATCGAAGATGATCGACCTACTTTGCGCGTCTAATAAACGGAGGGCACGACGGTAACACGGTGACATCATGAACCTCAACGGATGAAAGTGAACAACCTCTATTTACGGATTTTGAACGAAGGAACATAGAAAGCGGCAGAAATCAAGAAAAGAAGGGGAAATCAAGAATGGGAGGAAGGGACGGGGGAAGCGTACTGGTGAGGGCGAGGACCCTGGGTTTGGCCATGTGACGGCCCAATTTGCCGGCCTTGCCCCAGACCCCGCGGCTCTTGGCGACGCGGATCGACAACACCACCTTCTGCTTGCCGCCGCCGCCGTCGATGATCGCCTCGCACGCCCGCCTCAGCTCCAGGTCATCCGCGCTCGACCTCGCCATATCGCCGACCGATCACCTACCTCCTCCCTTCCGTTTCTCGTCCTCTGCTTTTCTTCCTCGCAAGGCAGACAAACAGGATATAGGACCGCAGAGCGAAAGGCAACGGGTACGTTCTCTCTCCCTCGCCCCTCCATCGACGCCATAATCTCGGATCAAGAGAGCCCTATTCTTGGTCCGAGATTCCAGCACTCCAGGTGTTTGTATATATGATCAGAGCGAAGGGAGAGTCTCTCTCTGAACGCCCGCTCTTCTCTTCGCTCTCCCGCATAAAACAGAAGAAACGGTTAATACAATATGGTCTTTCTCCTCTTCTTCGTGATAAATAAACGGTAAGGATGTTTTAGACATTTAAATTGCATTATTCTTATTCTCCGCACAGACGCAGATAAACGCTAATGAAAAATCTGGCTTAAGGTATCAATTGCTTGTATGGTAGATGATACGGCATATTTTGGACCCAAGATACGTCACAGCTGATACCACATGCCAGGTCAGAATCCGTACCGAGCAGCAACGCTGCTCGACACGTCTCGGGAATCCCAAGACGACAACGCCCCCAAGACATGCCAAGTCAGAATCCGTACCAAGGCATTGTTTGGTACAACCATCACGCCAACCCACGTACAACCGACCCTCGTATAGTAGTATAAAGACCTATGGCCGGCATCCGATCCAAGGGGGGCAAAACAATTGAACCCACGACTGACTTGCTCGTCGGAGGGCCAAAGTCGGGAATCACCCGACAAAGGCCATTTTTGCAGGAAGGCGCTCGCCCACGACCCGCGAGCGTCCCAACCTCGGAAGTCGTTGACCGACGTCCCCACGGCGAGCCATCAACTAGCACCCAGACCGAGGAACACTGATCAACACCCCGTCGCGAGGGCCCGATCGACCTCGACATCCAGCTCAGCTGTCAGGAGACTCCCGACATCGACCCGTGGACCAAGCCGTGCTGACTCACCAGCCACGGCACATTTGTTCACCAACATTTTGGAGCTAGAAGGAGGGTGTTGTCGCAGGAGCATCCCGCAGGAGCTCTCCTCGAGGGAGAACCACCGATCGGGCACCCCTACGTTGGGCCCGAGGATCAGTCCCTCCCCGCCCTCAGGGATAGGGGAATCCCAGCCTCGACGCCAGATCACTACTGGCGCCTGTTCAATGACCCAAGGTTGTCGCCCCCCGGACTTACCACAGGACCCTCGGTCGTGACACCCGAGGCGTTCCTTAGCCTGACCAAGCAAGTGCAAGCAATGGCAATGATGATGCAGATGCTCGTTCCATTCATTCCCCAGATCATGCGGCTAGCAGCTTCCCCGACTAACTCGACCCGGCAAGGGCCGAGCAGGGACCAGGTCGGGACGGGAGAAGGCATAGAGCAAATGACGGACCCGAGAGGTCCGCTCGAGCAGAGCACACCCACAACCTACTGAATCACACCGCCCCGCTCCGAGCCTGACACCATATCGTATGACTCGACGAATGACTCGTTCAGGGTCCAGCTGACCCGGGTCAACCAACACTTGGACGAGTTCCAGCACGAGTTCTGAAAATCGCGGAATGAGTCCAACAAAGGCGGTTTGGACGGATCCCCTTTTACTTATGAAGTACAGGACAAGCTTGTCCCCCTCAACTTCAAGTTGTCGGCATTGGAGATATACGACGGCGGCTCCGACCCCACAGAGCATGTCGTGGCGTTTCGGGCTCAGATGGCCCTCTACGGCACCTCTGACGCCCTGATATGTCGGGCGTTCCCGACCACCTTCAAAGGACCAGTACGAACATGGTTTGGCCGGCTACGCCCGCTCTTAGTCTCATCCTTCAACCAGCTCGCAAGGGAGTTCAAGCAAAGCTTCCTTGCCAACGTGTGACCCAAGCCTTCCATCGCCACCCTGCCGGCATTATCTCAACACGAGAGCAAATCGCTCTCCCAATTCATGGCGCGCTTTACCATAAAAATATGGGGATTCCCAGACGCTCACCCTTTTGTAGCCATGTAGGCATTCCTGAGGAGCTTGAGGCCCTCAAGGTTCTTTTGGTCACTCATCGAGAAGCCACCTGTGACTATCCCCGAGATGCTCCAGCGCGCTAATCAGTACATCACCGCTGAAGCCCTAATGGCAGGGAGGCGCGAGGACAACAAGAGGCCAAGGATAGAGCAAGCCCGAGGAGCGGCTCCGGCGCCCCCATCGCAAGCTCGCAAGAGGCCTGATCGGCCCAAGTCAGAAGCTGCGTCGCCCCAGCCAACACGCCACGTGGCGTGATGGCACTGCTCGTGACAAAGGGTCTCACGCCAGCCCAGTCCTTGCCCAAGCCGCTCCAGATCAGTTCCCGACTTGCAGCTCGCCGGCCCAATTCATTGCCCTAGTCGCTCCAAATTGGTTCCCGACTTATGACTCGCCGGCCCAGCTCTTGCCCAAGTCGCTCCAGATCGGTTCCCGACTTGCGACTCGTCGGCCCAACTCTTGCCCGAGTCGCTCCAGATCAGTTCCCGACTTATGACTCGCCAGCCTAGCTCTTGCCCGAGTCGCTCCAGATCGGTTTCCGACTTACGACTCGCTGGCCCAGCTCTTGCTCGAGTTGCTCCAAATCGGTTCCCGACTAGCGACTCGTCGTCCTAATTCATTGCCCGAGTCGCTCTAGATCGGTTCCCGACTTGCGACTCGCCGGCCCAACTCTTGCTTGAGCCGCTCCAGATCGGTTCCCGACTTGTGGTTCGTCGGCCCAGCTCTTGCCCGAGTAGCTCCAGATCGGTTCCCGTGGCCCAGCTCTTGCCCGAGTCGCTCCAGATCGGTTCCCGACTTGCGACTCGCTGGCCCAGCTCTTGCCCGAGTCGCTCCAGATCGGTTCCCGACTTGCGACTCGCTGGCCCAGCTCTTGCCCGAGTCGCTCCAGATCGGTTCCCGACTTGCGACTCGCTGGCCCAGCTCTTGCCCGAGTCGCTCCAGATCGGTTCCCGACTTGCGACTCGCTGGCCCAGCTCTTGCCCGAGTCGCTCCAGATCGGTTCCCGACTTGCGACTCGCTGGCCCAGCTCTTGCCCGAGTCGCTCCAGATCGGTTCCCGACTTGCGGCTCACCGGCCCAGCTCTTGCCTGAGTCGCTCCAGATCAGTTCCCGACTTGCAGCTTGCCAGCCCAGCTCTTGCTCGAGCCGCTCTAGATTGGTTCCCGACTTGCAGCTCGCCGGCCTAGTCCTTGCCCGAGCCGCTCCAGATCGATTCCCGACTTGCGGCTCGCAGGCCCAGCTCTTGCCCGGGTCGCTTCAGATCGCTCCCGACTTACGACCCGTCGGCACCAAAAACCTTAGCCCGAGTATAGTCACTCGGCCCACAGGCCCAGCTCTTGCCCGGGTCGCTTCAGATCGCTCCCGACTTACGACCCGTCGGCACCAAAAACCTTAGCCCGAGTATAGTCACTCGGCCCACAGGCCCAGCTCTTGCCCGGGTCGCTTCAGATCGCTCCCGACTTACGACCCGTCGGCACCAAAAACCTTAGCCCGAGTATAGTCACTTAGCCCACAGGTCCAGCTCTTGCCCGGGTCGTTCCAGATCGCTCCCGACTTGCGACCCGTCGACACCGAAAACCTAAGCCTAAGTATAGTCACTCGACCCACAGGTCCAGCTCATGCTCGGGTCGCTCTAGATCGCTCCCGACTTGCGACCCGTCGGCATCGAAAACCTGAGCCCGAGTATAGTCACTCGGCCCACATGTCCAACTCCTGCACGGGTCGCTCCAGATCGCTCCTGACTTGCAACCCGTCGGCACCGAAAACCTGAGCTCGAGTATAGTCACTCGGCCCACAGGCTCAGCTCCTGCCCGAGTCGCTCCAGATCGCTCCCGACTTGCTACCCGTCGGCACCAAAGCCTGAGCCCGTGCTTAGTCACTGGGCCCATAGGCTCAGCTCCTGCCCGGGTCGCTTCAGATCGCTCCCAACTTGCAACCGGCTGGCACCAAAGCCTGAGCCCGAGCTTAGTCACTCAGCCCACAGGCTTAGCTCTTGCTCGGGTCGCTCCAGATTGCTCCTGACTTGCGACCCGTCGGCACAAAAACCTAAGCCCGAGGCTTAGTTACTCGACCCACAAGTTCAGCTCCTACCCGGGTCGCTATAGATCAGTTCCCGACTTGTGACCCGACGGCACAAAAGACTTGAGCCTGAGTTTAGTCACTCAGCCCACAGGCTTAGCTCTTGCTCGGGTCGCTCCAGATCGCTCCTGACTTGTGACCCGTCGGCACAAAAACCTAAGCCCGAGGCTTAGTTACTCGACCCACAAGTTCAGCTCCTGCCCGGGTCGCTATAGATCAGTTCCCGACTTGTGACCCAACGGCACAAAAGACTTGAGCCCGAGTTTAGCACTCGGCCCATAGGTCCAAGTTCCTGCCCAAGCCATGCCTCGCGACCAGTCTAATGCTCGAGTCGCATCTCGGCCAATCCAACGCCCGAGCCACGCCTCGCGGCCAGCCTAATGCCCGAGTTGCATCTCGACCGATCCAATGCCCAAACCACGCCTCTCGGCCAGTCCAACGCTTGAGCCACAACTCGCCGGCCTAGTCCATTACCCGAGTCGCTCAACGTCGGTCTTAGACTCGTGACTCGTCAAATCTCTAACCGAGTCGCTCCAGCTCGATCTCCGACTTGCAACTCATCGGTCGTAACTCCAAGCTGCGCCAAACCGATTATCCGACCTATGACACGTCGGTCTCGCCTCATCTGGCCTCGGCCGCCCGATCAACAAAGTAAACCCTTCCCGAGGCGCGGGGCGCTGCCCCTCCAAACCGCCCCACAACGAGCCAATCCAGGTTCCACTCGCAAGCAATCAACACAATCGCAGCATTCCGACCCAGGCATGCCTCTTGGCCCTTTAGAGACCCCATAGCATGCCTTGACGGGGGGGGGAGAACTGATAAGGTATATTTTGGGCCCAAGACACGTCACAACCGATGCCACATGCCAGGTCAGAATTCATACCAAGGCATTGTTTGGTACGTCCACCATGCCAACCCGCGTATAACCGACCCTTATACAGTAGTATAAAGACCTCTGGCCGGCATCCGACCCGGGGGGGGCAAAACAATTAAACCCACGACTGACTTGCTCGTCAGAAGGGCCAAAGTCGGGAATCACCCGACGAAGGACATTTTTGCAGGAAGGCAGCAGCCCACGACCCGCGAGCGTCCCAACCTCGGAAGTCGCCGACTGACGTCCCCACGGCGAGCCATCAACCAGCACCCGGACCGAGGAACGCTGATCAACACCCCGTCGCGAGGGCCCAGTCGACCTCGGCATCCAGCTCAACCGTCAGGAGACTCCCGACATTGACCCGTGGACCAAGCTGTGCTGACTCACCAGCCACGACACATTTGTTCACTAACAACAGCCAACCCCACATGCCAGGTCAGAATTCCGTACCAAGGCGCTGTTCGACCCGCATATCACCACGCCAACCCGAGAATCTGCCAAACCCCACACGCCGGGTCAGAATTCCGTACCAAGGCATTGTTCAACCCGCGTACCACCACGCCAACCCGAGAGTCTGCCAGGGAACACTCGACACGCCAAGTCAAAACCCGTACCGAGAGGCTGTTCGACATGTCCCGCCCCGAGAGCTCGGGGCGGTAACGTCTGACGTCGCTCCACGCGTCCCGAGACAGCAATCGGTCAGAAGCGTGATCTCTCAAGGATCAACGTGCAACCAACCCTCATACAATGATATAAAAGCCCCTGGCCGGCGCCCGGCTAGGGGGGAGGCAAAAAAAATAATTAAACCCACTACTGACTTGCTCGTCGGAGGGGCCAAAGTCGGGAATCACCCGATGAGATTGTTCGGCTAGCACTACATCCAAGACTCGGATCGGTCGACCCAGCCCTCCGAAGATGTTCGACCTGTTCGGCGCCAAGCAGGAAGTCCCTGGCCAACCAATAGTCGTGCCACCAATCCCGACACAACGATCGACCCAGCTTGCAAGACGCACCACGCCATGCACTGAGCCCCTCATAGATGAACCTGACGCATGCAATGACACCTCAGACCTAGACAAGGCGAATAAGCAACCTCCACGTCGTTCGGCGCTGGACACCCTAAAGCCGCTCCGCAAAATACGGGACGACGTCGAACAGCACCGGACACCTCGGGGCCGTTCCGTAAAACTCGGGATGGTATCGCACGACACCAACCAGTACGGGTTAGTCAGCGCTCGACTGCAGGGTACAAGTCATCCTCCTAAGAAGTTGACGGTCATTAAAGGACCGTGTACGACTAACCACCCCGTCGTAGGTATAAAAGCCAACCCGCTTACCAATAAGAGGAGACTTTGAACACCCAACTCTCTCTTATTCCATCAAAAGTTAACTTAAGCTTCGGAGGGGTCGAGTCGGAAAATCCCCCTCCCGACCTCGACCTGTGTGCAGAAACCCAACGACGAAAAAGCAGACCACTCATCAAGAGAGAAGATCACGCTCGGGGGACGAGGCTCGAACCCAACCCGACCCAACACTCGCCCTCACCACTCGAGCATCCACGTGGGCAACCTTGTACATCTAGGACTGGACCGAGCTGTAGTGACATCTCGGTCACGGCGTAAAAGTTCACCAACAATAAGGATAATTTTTCTTGAAAAAACTTTGTATGTTTTTTCATAAAGTGTTTTAGTTTTCAACTTTTTGATATATTTTTCCTCTAATATTTCCCAATAGATTTAGAGCCCTTAACAAAAGATAGATACATTATTAACTTACAGATTAATATATAATTTAGGTAAGTTGATAAAATATAGATCGAGACATAGTTTTATATTATGTCCACACGCCTCATGAAGACTGGTATAGTTTCAGCTACTGCAAGGAAGAGGAGCAAGAGACAGAATCGCACCCATCCATCCGTGAAACACAATCAACGAGGGCGAGGACGATGCTCCCTGGCATCACGACACGCTCACATGGCGCTCGCTTTTTCCACTGCCCGAGCAATCAAAGTACACGTGAAAGACATTAATTAAAGGTAAGCATGGAGTGCGCCGATGGCAGCCCATGACAGCGATGAAGATCTTTATATACCAGAGTTCCGAATGGTGTAAATGAAGCGAGCGAGCGATGATGATGGCTTGGAGGTTCCACCGACTCGTCCTCTCCTGTGTCTTGGCGGTGGCCGTGCTGAGGTGCAGCGGCCCGGTGGAAGCCGGCCGCCGGGGCGGGCTCCTGGCGAGAACGGCGCCCACCGCGGCGGACCAGTTCCTGACCGGCCACAACGAGGCGCGGAAGGCGGTCCTGGTCGGGCCGCTCCAGTGGAGCGCGAACCTGAGCTCGAGTGCGAGCGCGCTGGTGAGTCACCAGAAACAGAACAGGAGCTGCGAGTTCGCGGACCTGGAGTCGAGCACCTACGGGGCGAACCAGGCGTGGACGAGCTACCCGGTGAGCCCGGAGGAGGCGGTGCGGTCGTGGGTGGGGGAGAGGAAGTACTACAGCTACGAGACCAACTCGTGCGCCGCGGGGCACGAGTGCGGGACGTACACGCAGGTGGTGTGGCGGAAGACGGCGGAGGTGGGATGCGCTCAGGCCACCTGTGGCAAGCGAGGGTCGACGCTCACGCTCTGCCTTTACCGTCCCCATGGCAACGTCCAGGGGCAGAAGCCGTACTAGACTTACGTTGCTTTGATATGCTCATGATGTGTTCGATCTTTCGTAGTGAGCGAGAGAGAGAGAGAGAGAGAGAGAGAGAGATGGTTGGTTTAAATGTAATCGTTAACTGCAATTTTAAATGACTTCGAGTCATAAATAATGCTGAGTACTGTTGAGGTAAATCTCGAGGGCCTAATAATATGTTATACTCCTCTTCTACCAATCCACAAAAAATAGTCAATACGTTGACGTGATGCATCCAAAACTATCTCAATCGAAAATTAAATCTAGCGATTGGTAAGTATAGTATATTGTAGCAATCACATGTTTGACACGTGGGCGCTGTCGTCATCGCATCACCTCGTTATGAGTCGAGTAATTAACCTCCGGCAAAATCCGGAAAGAAAATAATGGATCGAATCGATTCCCAGCTACCTGTATTCACTACTTTCCTCGATCATTCTCTCTCTCTCTCTCTCTCTCTACACACATAATATATATACATATATATAATTCCAACCCCTCCATTCCGTAGTGGTAGACACCGAAGTTTGCATGGTTTTGGCCTTACTGCTCGATCACGCTGCTTCTTTTGAGGTTGATCTCTCGTCTCTCTCTCTCTCTCTCTCTCTCTCTCTCTCTCTCTCTCTCTCTCTCTGTGTGTGTGCTTTCTAATGGTGAGGAGGAAGCCCAGCATGGGGAGGCAGAAGATAGAGATCAAGAGGATACAGAACGAGGAGGCGCGACAAGTGTGCTTCTCTAAGCGCCGTAGTGGGCTCTTCAAGAAGGCCAGCGAGCTGACCATCCTCTGTGGCGCGGAGCTGGGGGTCGTCGTGTTCTCCCCCGCAGGCAAGGTCTTCTCCTTCGGCCACCCCACCGTCGACGCCGTCGTCGACCGCTTCTTCTCCGGCCACCCGCACACGCAGGCGGCCGAGTCCCGCCGCGAGGCGGCCGTCCGCGAGCTCAACCGCCAGTGCATGGAGCTGCACGACCTGGTCGAGGCCGAGAAGAAGAAGCGCGACGCCCTCGAGAAGGCCGTGAAGAAGGTGCAGGCGGCGGAGTCGCTCTACTGGAACGCCGACGTCGAGAGGCTCGACATGGAGGAGCTGCAGGAGTTCGAGAGGCGGCTGGTGGAGCTGCGGAACAACGTGGCGAGGAGGGCCGACCAGCTTCTGCAAGAGTCCTTCGTTCCCAAGCACCAGTTCCCCGCTGACGCCGTCGCCATGCAGGGGGCTCTCGCCGTCAAGAACGAAGGCGACATGCGTCCTTCTCCTCTTGCCGGCGGATTCAGCTACGGCCATGGGTTCTCTGGGTCGATGTAGTTGTATCATCTTCTTGATGCTTTACGTGGTAGACTGCGTTATCATGGTCAAGGAAAAATGCATGTGTACTCCTCCCACATATACTGTATCTCGTTGTTCTTAGTGCTTTGGTCTCTATCCAACTATGAAATGCTATAGTATAATTCGCCATGCTTGCATTATATATATATTTTTTTTTTCTTCGTTGTAAACACATACATCTACATCGTCTAGCAATTATATCGGTCATTCTAATGATCATACAACAATAACAACAGGTCATAATATCCCAACTAGGCTTAATAGTTCTCTATTGGAACACGCAATGCTCTATGTACTAATCACCTCATAATAGTATGTGAAATAAACTGGCTATTTAAGCTAGAAATGAAGATGTTTTTATACAGCTTCTTTGATTAGTCAAAGAAATATGTGTTTTATGGTCAAAAAATGAAACCAGCTGAATAATGACAAAAAAAAAAGGCAATAAAAATAATTGTTATTCTCTGGATTAGATGCAAAAGGGATGTCAGAAAACTGTCCTTCTATAGTATACTTTGAATCTTAAGCAATGAATTGTTCCGAGTGTTCATATGCGATTTGACATGTTTGCTTGCATTTTTTTTTAATTTCAGTTTAAGAATATTGCTCATATAAAATAATACAGAGCTCTAAAGGAGGACAGCTATTTGCATGATCGACATCGACAATTGATTACATACCTTAACGGGAGATCCTCTCCTTCGCTGCGACGCCTGCTGTCATTGCAATCGATATGGACAATTGGATACATACCTTGAAAAGATCACTTCGATGCGATAAACCTGCCATCGCCGCCTCTCTCTTTCTCTGGTTTATCGAATGGACTAAGCAAAGAGCGATATTGGCACGGCTCAATCGGATCAAGCTATATATCTATATATACACAAATCACAGTTGATTTGATTGAGCCGTACCAACATCACACTCTCACCCAGCCTCAGCCTCAGCCTCAGCCTCCGGCGAGCGCATCGCATCGCATCGCAGCCTCTCTTCCCTTCTTTCCGAAGCGGAGAAATCGAGATGAGGAAGAGGGAAGTGGGAATGGAAGGATAGAGGAGAGGGAAGAAGACAGAGGAGGAAGGTGTGGGAGAAGAGGGTGGAATGGTTGAGACGTCGACGTCTTTCTTGAAGATACAACATTTATATAGATACAGGGGGGGAGAAGAGTGAGGCACGCACATGTTGGCTTGGTCTTGCACGCTTTCTGTTTGACGAAATGCACTGTTGTCTTCCCTGGCTGCCTGCATATCTACAGGACGACTATGATTAGGGTTAGGTGTGGCAGGCAACCTAACTCTTTGGCCTCTCGGATGCAAGGGAAGACTACTTCCTTTTTCACTCCTCGTAACTGTGTCAATTTGTTGTGGTTAAATAAATCCTTTTTTGTTTTCTTCTATTTTCATGGTCGTCGCGTTTCATCATTCATCGACGTTTCATTTGAATAGAATATATAAATAAATAAAGATCTTGATTACTTGGAGACCCACATTTGACATTTGGTGTGATTGATTGGTGATGGAGTGTGATCAGACGTGCAAGCTCCGCAGGTGCCGAGTTAAAGGACATGACTGTTTCGTGTACCCCTGGCCAATGTCTCTCACCTGTCCCCATCGGTTCTCCTGCACGGCGGAATGCTTTGAGATGTGTGCAGATTCACGATTGTACGCTGTAAGATCGGTGCTGAATCTTCACTTGGGAGATTTATTAAAAAGAACAATCTAATTTAAGCAGTTTATTTAAAAACTTTCATCAAATCTAATTGCTTCAGCAAATTACTGAAAACATTAAGAAAAATAGCATCACAATATGATCCTAAACTTTGATAAAAAAAAGTAATGTTCATGCTTCATATAATTTTCTAAATGCAAACTTCTCATATCAAGTTCAAGTTCAAAATATTTGGAATACAACAGGATCATCATAAATTACAATGAATTAGTAATTTATAATATATGTTCATGGGGAACATATAGATGTGACCTTCCACATATGAAATCATAATCCTCCAAAGCCAATTAAGAAATCATATTCCAAGTACATTGACATTGTCACTTATCATCTAATCATGTTCTACTGAAAATAACCAAATAACTATGCCACAATTAACTATAAGAACCCATAGCATATAAAGTGATGTGATAAGGAAATTCTCCATGAAGAGAAACTGAAAGGACTTCAATTATTTTTAGTCTCCAGCTAAAACTGCACTGACAGTAGCTCAGCGAATTGATATACATGGGCAACAGGAAAGAAATATATAACAATATAAGCAATGCAAATAAATTTGTCTTCTGCATGAAAATTAACTCTCATCCATCTCAGAAATGGTTGATCTACTGGAACACGGCCAGAAACTTTTTGTGAGCTTGTATCTTCCAGAGATAAATGTAGTCATATGTACCTGGATGCATGTTAATCAATTAAGGTTGTACATAGTAGTATACAAATTGATGATGGATTTTTGTTTAACTCATAACATTACTTTGCTTCTCATCCTCGTGCTAATATTTTGGCAAGGATGGTGTCGGTGAAGAGGGAGGCCTTAAATCTTCGTACCTGCATATACAACAAAAGTAAAGCCTAGTCGATTAATAAGTTCAAAATTGTTAGAAAATAACTGATTGAGCTTGAGAACAATAAAATAAAATCAGAGTGGAAGAGTCTGATATTTTGGTTGCTTAGCATTCTATTTAGTCCCTGATGCATTGGCATATGGATGTGGCAAGGAGAGCATCCAACACACACAGTAACAGATGGACTTGGAGATGTAAAATATGAGGATTTAATCAGCATACCATAAAGGTCTTCCACAAATTCAGAGAATGGAAGAAGTATACATGAGAAATATGATGCTGCTTTTCTATTGTTAAGTTACACTGCTAAAACTTTATTTGGCATACATCTAAGACGAGAATGTATCTAGCAGTATGTTACTTCTTGAATATTCCTGTTCATATACAAAAACTTAGTAGATTCTCTAAATTCTAAATATGATTGTGCCAGCCAATATGAAAAGACTTTCACATTGGACTACTAGGGCTGAAAATTAGTGGTTATTTCATGTGATGAAAAATTAACAAAAGAAAATTAGTAGATTGCTGAAAGTCCGATGCTAGTGTGTTCTATGAAATAAGCAGAACCAGAAAAACTGGAATATTTGTGATGGTTTTTTCAAATTTAGCATTCCTATCGAGGGATATGTTGACCATAACCTAAAACCCTTTCATGCTTCTAGAAACCAAACAAGCCAAACTTTATTTCAAGGCTTCTGTAGATCTAAATCACACAGGTCCAGAACATATCATTTGGTGCTGACCATTAACCAAAATTCTTGTAAGGCTTATAACACGGTGTTATGAACATCTCTGCCACTTTCCACACAATGCATAAAAAATAAGAAAGAAAGACACAATGCACCCTAGTTTAGTTTCACTGTCTTATTCATTTTTCCAAATTTCAGTTTGGTGGGTCCAACTTTCATATCAATGTGTAATCAAATGCAGAAGTAGCATGGGAAAAGATGACATTTCACTACTACTAATGCCTGCTTCTGTAATGCTCAGTAGGAATCATACTAATTTCAAACTCCAAAAGCTAAATTTACAAAGATAGTACTAATGTAGCCATACACAGGAAACGGTGACCGGTAACTCGAGTTACCATGTGGAACTTCAGGAGACTCTGGAGTGACTGGACTTGTTGTAGCTTTACTGTTTTCTGCTTTATAGTCCACTGGGGATGGAGAGGAAGGTGGTTTCAGATCTTCATACCTGCCAGAACAGCAGTACATTGGACAGTTGGAATGCTCAAGGGACCCTGGATGTATAGAAACAAAATTAGACAAGAGTAAGATGAACTTGCTTACGCTGTATAAGGAGAGAGAGGCCTAGTTTTCTGGGCTAGAACTTGGCCAGCTTCCTTCTTGGTGACATCTTCAGACAATTTGGATGCACTTAATGAAGCTGATGTAGGTTCAGGCTCTGATTTAGCTTGTACAAACTCCACCTGTTTCTCTTTTGAACTTCCAGATGTAGCACTTGGGATGGGAGTTGGAGAGCTTGGCGGCTTCAGGTCAGCATACCTATATATAATCATCAATTTAAGTGAACAAGTTTTAGTTCAGATGTATAAAATATATTGGAAAAAGCGGCTCACATATAGTAAGGAGAAAGTGGCCTTGTCTTCTGTACTTCAGTTTTTTCAGGTTCTTCCTCCACAACTAACTTGGTAGGTTTCGGTTCAGTACCTGAACGTGCAACATCCTTCACAATCTCAGCCGGTGGTTCCTGATATCAGCAAAATGATCAAGAGAGTCCAACTCTTAGACCAAGCTCAATCTTTAAATTGCTCATCAAATATTGCACTGATACGGATTCAGAAAACCAAGATCATTGGTTTTGGTGCCAACAACGTCAACTTAGATATTGCATTGATTTGCATCATAAACAAAATATTAAAGAAAAGAGGTAAACATATGATCCAATGATCCATTAAACTATATTGTATTTGTCTATTTGTTTCTGCAACATCAACTTAAATGGAAGATTAGTTACAAAATTATTGTCAGTGACCTACCCGTTGTGAAGAAATCTTGGAAAGAAGCTCATCCATAGGCAGCAGTGGTGCAGTTGTTTCAGCAATCACCTCGACAACCTTGCAGTATGAGATCTTTCTATTTTTCGCCATGAATGCCATGAGTTCTGCAACCTGCACTAGTAATCCTTTCAGTTTCATAATCATTTAGTGACAAAGAATTCACATCATGATGGTATTTTCTCTCTCCTTAGTCAACAAATGGACACGAGATCTGTTTTACCATTAGAATCACATTAGGTGCCATTATAAACACAATAGCTCATAGTTTCTTCTTTGCCTTAATTTTTTTTTTTATTGAAGAGTTCAATATGATGAGCATAGTACCTTTTAAACAATCCTGTGATCCAAACTATATGACATACTACCCTGGGACAGAATCTCCAGTGTCAGATGTCAAGACATATTGGAAATGCAATCTAGTAAAGAAGAAGAACTACAATATGCACAGAACACATATGATTATAGGATTAGTTTGGCAAATATTTCAGACAAAAGGCTAAAGTGGGTTTGTATTGAACTGCAGGTGCTTCCGGGATTTCAGAAAACTATATGGTGATAATAACTACTAAGCATTGGTGTCAATGCATTGGAGATTTGTCTGAAGAAAAATTTCTGAGTTGTTCTTGCAAAAGACACTACGGAAAGAAAAAAGGAGACTCGAATGATGCTAGAGAACGCAAACAACCTGAAGGTTGGACACTTGTCCACCAAAATAAGTATCCTCATTAGCAAGGACAATATTATGAGTCTCCTTATAAGAGTCTGTGGGTCGCTCCATCCCCCCTGGCCTTACTATCTGAGAATCAAATAAGCTAATTTAGTCCATGGATATGAAAATATTATCTGTCAGACATATGTGGTGGAGCTTGAAAAAGAACTTTGGATATCAATTAGTCAAATAATTCTTATTCGGTCATTTTAAATCATCACACATACTGTGTAAGGTAGACCACTGGCAATTAATGCTTCTTCTGCCTTCCTTTTCCAGAAGAGGACTCCCCAAAACAAGCTTTAGCCAAAGAAAGTTCACTAGTCAGAACAAAACTCATTTTTGAATACTTGAGTACCTAGCATTTATGAAGTAGTTAAATGGCTGATATATTTCGCCAATGCCAACTCACACATAAAAAAGATCAGAGGCAATCATGTGGCACTACACATCACTGCATTCACTGGATGCTTAATAAAGGCTTTCCAGGTAGTCATATAATTCACTTG
This sequence comes from Musa itinerans, assembly GCA_001649415.1. Taxonomy (NCBI): domain Eukaryota; kingdom Viridiplantae; phylum Streptophyta; class Magnoliopsida; order Zingiberales; family Musaceae; genus Musa; species Musa itinerans. The sequence goes on along the minus strand of LVTN01000493.1, from coordinate 26,050 downwards.
TGACTTAAAGATTGATTGAAGTAACTGTCAGTTAAATCGACCATTAATATCAAGAAAAAGGAAAAAAGGCAAATCACTTACTTTAGAATTGCAGCTGGAAGCCCAAACTTATTTGTTCCCAAAGATGTAAGCAGAATGAAGTGGTCAACTTTTGCGACAGTTGCTGCATAGTATAATAAATGTACTAAGACCCACAGATATATAGAAATTTCATTAGATGAAAAAACTCTCAAGATGAATAGTTTCTGGAAGCAGGATGTTAAAGATAAATTAGCCCAGGCATATCACAGATTTGCAATAGATTTCACGTAAAATGCATGGTTAGTCTACAAAAACTGAAAGAACAATTCGAGACTATGAAATGAAAAAGTTCATAGAGATGTTCAGTTGACCATAGAACAAACAACATTTCGTACAAAGAGAATCATTTCTGGTATATCAACTCAGGATAATCAATCAAGATATTTGAAGCAAAAAATATCTGACAACTGCAATACAATGTAAGCATAGTCAGACAGAGATAATCTACTGATTTACCAGCTTTTATAAGGTTCTCGGTAGCTTTATAGTCGATTCGATATGGTCCTGTTATGTCAGAAATCTCCTTCTCACTGGCTCCTATGCAACACAAAACCGTGGAAGCATTACCTATTGCTGGTCCTATGTCACCTTGTTTTTCAAGGTCACATTCAACGAGTTCAAGCTTCGCTGCAGCTGGTCTAAAAGCCAGAGTACATCTGTTACTGACAATATGCAGCAGCTGAAAATAAGATGGAAGAATCTTGAGCTTACTCAAAAAGCTAGAACATTTGTATCTTACGTTCAGTTCCTGAAGGTCCGGTTCCGACATCAGGCTTCATTTGTTGAACACTCTTCAAAATGCAGATAAATAAGAGAACAATTAGAGTTCCGAAGCTCTTCTCGACATAAGAACAAATTTTATTTCGTAGGGCCGGGAGCATGTAACTCCTACCTGTACTAGTGGTTCTGCTCTTTGTGCACTCCTGACTCCTGCTCGCACTCGAAACCCAAGTTTCAGAAGCTCCCTGAAAGAATTGAAAGAACATTCTTTCCAAAATTCTATAACAAAGATATTCTCTATATATTCTTCTTATGGTGAAAGAGGCATTCTACCTTACAAGACGTGAACCAACTCTCCCCGTTGCACCAGCAACAAACACAAGATCTTTATCCTTCGAGCTCATTTCCTGTTTACTTACTTCTCCGGCCTTGGCATCGGATGAAACTGCCGCTTGCGTGGATCGTACAACAGAAAATATATCAGAAACAAAGTGCAAGCTATTTATTTATCACATTTGCAAGGTGGAAATCTCAATGGAATCTACAGCTAATTTTCTTATTGATGATCGCCGCTCAAGAACTCGTCAAGATACTGACTCTTCAACCCAGTTAACATTTTGCATTGCAGTGTCAGTGTTAAGATTCTTGACTTCCCAAACAAAGTCAGATCTCGCGAATAAGCATCAAGGGCTTGAACAAAGAACGACCGCAAGCCGATGCCAACAAGAGCTCCAAAATGCAATCGGAATCTCATAAAGAAATCTACATGAAACCCATTCACTCTGGGGATCCCACCAAGAAAACAAACCAGAAGTGCTTCGGGAGAAAGGGATGCCAAATACCGGAAGCCCGAGGCCGGGAGCAGAGGGATCGAGGGTTTCCATCGCGAGGGCTCCTCGAGGGTTTCCCTGGGGCCGGGAGGGATCGGCCGGAGACGGCGGCGAGTCGCTCTACGAAAGCCCTTTTCCAAGTTCTCGAGGGGGGTCGAGCTGCACAAGGTAGAGATCGTAACGATAACACCTCCATTCCTCTTCCTCTTCCTCTTCCTCTTTCTCTTTGCCTCTCCTTGATGTGGTGTTAGTTTTGGTTCAGTGATTTGCTCGCTGCGATCGGATGAGGGGCGTTTGAGCGGGTGAGAAGAAGGATTGCAAATTTTCCAACGTGGCGGACGCAGGTTCTCATCTGCTGATATCATGGTCCCACTTTCTATCTATTAAATGAACGGTCTCTGATCAATGCTCCATTTTTTATTGTTATTGTTATGATACGGGTTTTTGACCTTTTTTTTTTCAAAAATTTAGAAATAGTATAATTGTCATTATTAAATTTAAAATGATATATATGTATCCCTCCAAATATTTTTGTCTTTCATAAATGATATCGCCATTAACACTATAAAATTACAGAGTAATCATTTAAGTTGGAGAACTACAAGCATTTGTAAATTACCTACAATACCACTAATTAGTATTATACATGTATTTTAAATTATACTAATATAAATTAGAGTTTTAACTAACAATTTACAAAGACCCACTTATAACAAATGAGGGAGCAGGTTTGTCAATCTTAAAATTTTATATCCACTTATCAAATGATTGGTATAAAAATGTGACTATTGATTCAATCTATTTTTATTTTTTTTAAGTTATTAAATGAGATTAATTATAAATATATGGGTGATTTAAAAATGATTATCTCTTAAATTCTTTTTTAAGGTGCTCATGTTTTCATTTGATGTTGTCCATTGTGTATTACTCGTTGTATTGACTGCACTCGATTAACATCATCCTTATTTTCTCTGCATATATGTCATATTTCAATAACTTTGGATTTTCTTCATATGTCTTCCCCTTTCGCGTAAAGGGAGAGGACATATAGAGGCAAAGAATGCACGAAAAAGAGTTGATGATCCCACGATCCAATATAGAGGGAGGATGGATAACAGGTGGATTCAAGATATTGAGAAGGAGTAGAACATGTGGAGGGAGCAAAGACAAGAAAATATCACAAGAAAAGCAACAAAAGGCATTTACGATATTACAAGAAATATGAGACAATAAAATTAAAAGTTATATATATATATAATTAAAATATGGCTGAATATGAAGACAATAAAATAGATATATATTTTTATGAATTGCTCATGTGAATATTAAACTCTATCACACTTTCTTGCAATCGGATCTGCATACGCTAGCCGATTAAGTCTTTACACTAGAAAATAGATGCAGATGGTAGAACTCATTTGCTTGCAGAATTGAATCTGATATAGAAACTGCTACATCTTATCAAAATGTTGCTGATGCGCCACCACAAAACCAAGCATTACATACTTCTATTGCATAATCAAACTATATATGATGGTCAAAGGAAGGCATTCCGACATTAATGACTTCCTCTCTGTCATCGCCTCCCAAGTCAATGTTCTACAACATCTACCTTCACCATACAAGAAAGGAGACAATCGAGCATACCTCTAAAAGCGAAACAGGAAGAGTTACTTGCTATCACTCGCTTCTTCTTCTTCTTCTTCATCATCATCTTCTTCTTCCTTTTTTCCTTCTTTTCCTTTAGCCACTTCTTTGTCCTCTCTGGGGCCGTCTCCTTCTCGGACGAAGTGTGGGTCCTGAGATACTTCCGCCAGCCGGAATGCGTCTCATTCCACCATGTGAACCTCGGGGAGAAAGCAGCGCTCTCCTTGGTTGCTGTCAACTTCTCGTATCTCACCATCGTTGGCGTCTGACCCAAGCACAACCCCGCTGCACAACACAAACTCATCCTTCTCTCTCTCTCTCTCTCTCTCTCACGGCCACCTTCTCTCCTGTCCTGCATCAAGCTCTCCTCTTCCTTTTCATCCTTACTCTCGGCTCACAGCCCAGGGTATGATGATGAGTAAATAAATTCCCTAAGCAGAAAGAAGACAGCGTTAAACGAAGTGCAGCATAAAAGCTTGCAACAAATCAACCAAAAGCCAAAGGGCATGTGATGTTGGGAATCTCTTCTGAACGTTAGCACTGGAGATTTCACGTGAATTCATTTAAAGGCTCGTGCAACATTTGACGGGACAAGGCAGGATCTACCGAGCGCCGGGCAGTATGTTCTGCCATGTCACGAGGACACGACATGCATTCGCCACTGAAATAATTGTCCCTTCGGCATGAACCTGTGGACCTGTGAATGCCATACCACAGGTTGATGAGGACACACATGAGTTCCTTCAATGTTCTTCTGTGTTTGTCACGGTTCTCTCTTGTCTCTTCTTTTGTATGCCCCGGGGTGGATTATTATCATCGTCATCTGGATATAGCGGTTTGGAATATTAGCTGTATGCATCTGTTGGTGATAGAAAAAGTTGATGAACAGTTCTTGTAGGATCTGAGGATACCTCTACATCAGGTCTGTAAGAGATCACACTCTTAAGGGGTGATTAGTTCAGTCAAATCTCGATAGGACTTGGCGACAGAGTCAATGTCCTAATCTGAAACACATGTATTGTTTTTGCCGTGTCAAGAGGGATGATGAGGGATAGCCATCCTTCATTTGTCACCTCTCTACCTGCCGCTTAAAGAACAATTATGGAGGGATCATTCACTGAGAGATCATGCATGCGACACGGTCACTGCTGATCCTATCTGATATCTTCTTCAGGATTCTACTGTTGCGCACTTGCACTAGGTTATCAGAGGCGATATGTTGACCAAATCACAGCTGAAGGGGCTCTGCCGACGGCATATGCATAGGAGAGGACGACAAAGAAGAGCATCTTCCAAACCAAGGTCAGGACAAAAACCCTAAAAGCTTTCATATTAAATGCATTTGAAAGCGCCGTATCGACAACGGCGAGCTGACCTTTTCATCGACTACATCTCTCTGCAGTACATTTCATCTCACCAAACAAAGCGTCTCAGCTTCCATGGAGTTCTCTTCCCTGTCTCTCCTTTTGATCCTTCACTTCTTCCTGCCTCTCCATGTTAGCTCTCAGAACATCAACACCAACACCAACACCACGCTTTTCTCGTGCTCGTCGAACACCTCCTTATCCTGTAGTACTTTCGTGTTATATCGGACACAACCGGAGTACACCGACCTCGGGAGCATCTCCGATCTCTTCGGCGTCAGTCGCTTGTCCTTGGAGGAAGCCAACGATCTACGATCCGAGGAAGTCACGCTTCCTGCGGATCAGCTTTTGGTCGTCCCTGTAGCATGTGGTTGCACCGGGAACAGGTCTTCTGCCAACATCACGTACACGATCAAGGAAGATGATAACTTCTTCCTGGTTTCGACGAACGCGTTCGGCAACCTCACAGATTACCATCTTGTCGAAGACTTGAATCCGACGCTGGAGCCAACGTCTCTGAGGTCCGGCCAGGAGGTGATCGTCCCAGTATACTGCAAGTGTCCCGAAAAGACCCAATTGGATCGGGGCATCAAGTTCCTCGTAACCTATGTGTGGTCAGCTGAAGATAACGTCTTCCAACTGAGCAAGAAGATGAACTCTTCAAGAGATGCCATGGTAGCTACTAACAACTACCGAAACTTCAGTGCCGCAGTTTTCCATCCAATACTTATTCCGGTGCCGGAGAAGCCGCATCTTCCTCTGCTGCTTTATAACACTACCCCTCCGGCTGTTGATCGCAGCAGCAAGTCAAATAGGAAAGCCATCATCGTTTCAACCGCGGCTGGGGCTGCTTCGGCCGTGGTCATTTGGAGCTTGTTGCTACTCGTCTGCACCAAGTTTTGCCACAAAACTCCAATAATAGGCACGAGATCTGCTGCTGATCTTCTTACGCGTAACCAGTCCATGAGCAAAGGAAAGAAGCTGTTGGCTGGAGTCTCCCAATTCATAGACAAGCCACTCATGTACGAGATCAAAGATATCATGGAAGCTACTATGAACCTGAGCGAGGCTCTCCGGGTCGGCTCTCTGGTTTATCAAGCCACACTTAACGGCGAGGTGTATGCTGTGAAGCAGGCAAAAGGTCATGTTGCAGAGGAGATGAGGATTTCTCAGATCGTGAACCATGCAAACATCATTAAGCTGGCAGGATTCTCCATTCATGAAGATGGGCGTATCTTCTGGGTCTATGAATTTGCCGAAAATGGATCTCTGGACAAGTGGTTGTTCGCGAACCCTTCCTCCTCGAACTCCATCGGTCACCTTTCATGGAGACAGAGACTGAACATAGCACTGGATGTCGCCAATGGCCTTCAGTACTTGCACGAACACACAAGGCCGAGCATGGTTCATAGAGCCATTAAAACCAGCAACATTCTTCTTGATGCTCACTTCAAGGCCAAGATATCCAACTTCTCGATGGCGAAGCCTGCAACCATCGGAATAAGACCATCCCGAGACGTGTTCGCTTTCGGTGTAGTCCTACTGGAGTTGCTATCGGGAAAGGAGGAAGCCATTGAAGCCGCTGAAGTTGGTGTTCTATCGAGGGAGATAAGAACGGTGCTGGAAGCCGAAGAAGAGAGAGCGGAAAGGCTGCGGAGATGGATGGATCCCAACCTGAAAGGCTCATATCCTTTGGATGGTGCCATAACCTTGGCAACCATGGCGAGAGCATGCACTACAGAGGATTCTACCGAAAGGCCAAGAATATCTGAAATCGTTTTCGGCCTCTCGGTTCTTTCTCAGTCATGCACTGATCCATTCGAAAGGGCATCGATGATGACCAATTCGGGGGAAAGACTCCCGATAAAGGACATAGTTGTAGCTCGTTGATTCTGTAAAGAGATGAGATTTGTTGTTCTTAGTATTGACCTAATCGACAGGAAGAATTCCTCGTGTCTCTCGCGGGGACTGCATCCGTCGACGTGTTGCATGATGCATGTATCGGATCGGATCATTTAATGTTTGCCTTGACTTCTTTTTGGTTGATAAATGTTTCATGTCACTGCTTGGGTCCCGCAGATAATGTGTACCACGTTTTAAGTCGTGGAGTAAGTCGGGACATGAAGCACAGGTTTTTCACGACAGGGGTGTAGCGAAAGTCATGTCGTAGTCGGATTCGTGCGTCGGACCCTCTCTTGTGGCATTCTTCCAACAGCACTGTACCACGTGTCGATCTCGGACTGGCAGAGTAGAAAACCCAGGTTTGAACCACTAGTTCCGATGGATCCAAACCACGGCTTGCCCAACCTGACACGTAGCCGGAGATGTTCCTCCAATGAGATCGGAGCCGTCCGCGGGCGTTCCATTCCCGGCTCGAATACTCCGCCGACCCGTTAACCCGCTCTCTGGAAAGCACCAAGTACGCTACTAGGCGACGAAACGGAGCCAATCGAAACCCGATAGCCAGAGAAAAAGGACGAAGCAATAAAACGTTTAGGAAAAGCCTCAGAAATTTCGAGGTGGCAAGTGAGCGGATAAATGGCCAACGAGCGACACGCGACATTCCGCACCCAACTCTGTTCGGCGCATCGGCCCCATCTTCCTCTTCCTCTCTTCTTGCGATGGCGATCTCGGTGCAGTTCGCGCGGCTCTTCCCCGGCTTCGTTGTTCCCTCCAGAGTCCGATACGCGCCTGGCGCTAGGCCGTCGCTCATCGTCCGCTGTGACGGCGGAGGCGGCGCCGCCATCGAACAGGACTTCGACAAGAAGGCCTTCCGCCATAGCCTCACCCGAAGTGAGAACTACAACCGCCGCGGGTTCGGCCACAAGGAGGAGACCCTTGAGCTCATGAATCAGGAGTATACCAGTAAGACACGATTTTGCTGGAATTTTGCCTGAATCGGCGTCTGCTCGGTCGCGGGCACAGAAGCTGGGGTTTGTTATGTGCTTCTTATTTTTAATAGGGATTAGTGTTTTGGGACTGCAGGCGATGTGATTAAGACGCTGAAGGAGAACAACAATGAGTACACGTGGGGCAACGTGACGGTGAAGCTGGCGGAGGCGTACGGGTTCTGCTGGGGTGTGGAGCGGGCTGTCCAGATTGCTTACGAGGCGAGGAAGCAGTTTCCTGAAGAGAGGATATGGATTACCAACGACATCATCCACAATCCGACGGTCAACAAGGTTTGGAATGGATGCAAGTTGATAACTCGTTCATAGATTCAAGCTCCGTTGTTGGAATTCCTGTGTTTCAAACAGTACCTCATAGTTCATATTATTGTTAACATGCTTTAATCTTTCATAACTAACATAGGAGTTGCAACTTGGAATAATTATGAAGTCCGATCTAAAATCCCTTTGCTCAAGCTCATGGAAAAAGAAAAACAAAACAAATTTCTGGAAATATAAAATATCGCAACTCCTCTGCCATCAATTCAGTCCTCAACAAATTATGGTGGTTTTAAAACCCAGAAGTAACATGCATCATAATCTACAATTGACATATCGGTAAAAAGAAATCTTGATTCATTATAAACTGGTTACTTTTGCAGTCTTAGAAAATCTTGACAAACTAACTATTAGTTTTACAGTCAAAAAGGCATTTGACATATGCTTCTGTGTTAATTGTGTTTTCTGAAAACTTTATCTTGAGATGAATATACCCTGTTCTAATGCTGCAGAGGTTGGAAGAGATGGAAGTCCAAAACATCCCTGTTGATGATGGCGAAAAACAATTTGATGTTGTTGATAAGGGTGATGTCGTAATTTTGCCTGCTTTTGGAGCTTCTGTTGATGAGATGTTTACCTTGAGTCAAAAGAAGATCCAGATAGTGGATACCACTTGTCCATGGGTTTCGAAGGTAATTTCCTCTTAGCAGAGAATAAGAGAATATAAATTTTCAATATGTTCTGCTTATATAATATGTCTTCCTTTCCACAAAGGTCTGGAACACTGTTGAGAAGCACAAGAAGGGGGATTATACTTCAATAATCCATGGTAAATATTCACACGAAGAAACAATTGCAACTGCCTCATTTGCAGGAAAATACATTATCGTGAAGAACATGACTGAGGTACCAATTCCGTTAGCTGATTATGATTATGATATAAATTGTATCTATAAATACGGTATTGAATATAACAACTGCCAAAACAGGCAATATATGTATGTGATTACATTCTTGGTGGGAAACTAGATGGGTCTAGCTCAACAAAAGAAGAGTTTCTCCAGGTTTGTTGTACTCCTTTCAGATTATTTACATGAACAGAAGGCCAATTTAATGATATGTTCATGTGAATTTTACAGAAGTTCAAATATGCTGTTTCCCCAGGATTTGATCCTGATGTTGACTTAGTTAAATTAGGCATTGCAAATCAGACTACAATGCTCAAAGGTGAAACGGAAGAGATTGGTGAGTTAGATGCATCTAATGCTTACTAATTCCTTCTACCTTTTCCTGTTTCCAGTCAGATATAATGCTTTGAGATTTCAGGTAAATTGGTTGAGAAGACCATGATGCGAAGATTTGGAATAGAGAACGTCAATGAGCACTTCATTAGCTTCAACACCATTTGTGATGCCACTCAGGTAACTTTACTAAAATCTCTCTCTCTCTCGCTCTCTCTCTCTCTCTCTCTGAGGGGTAACTTTCCTGAAATATGTTGTGCTGATGTGGTAGTTGCTCTAGCGATAAGGAACTTGTGCTAGATAATATTAACTGACTTTTTCCCAGATGCCTAGACAAAAGTTTCATTATGTTTTGCCAAGCAAGCTGGGTATGTGGCCTATAGTTTTCAAGTAAAGACAACTAATTGGTCAAATGAGCATGAGATACACATGTTATAGCCGGGATACAGCTTTGTTCTGTATGCATACAATATCCAGGAATGGCCATAGCTCAGATATTGTTCAACAATGTTGTGCACCAATTTGGCTTGTTGCAGGCCTAGTTCCAGGGATATCCACTAGGTCTTGGATTGAGCATATGGTTTGTTGCAACTTCATATTTTTGGTAAGGTAAATGATGATAGGTTAGCTAATTTAATAGTGTAAAATATTTTTACTGTACTGAGTTTGTTCTGCCCCTTTTGAGTATACTTTTTTAGACTCTGATATCTCAGGAGCTTTCTGCAAAACCATCGTATATATATAAATTAAATATTAAATAACATACACATTTATTTATGTACATAATAAAGTGGTGGGTTCTATGTTGATAAACATATCACTTTCTTTTTTCCTCTCAGTTTCTTGTTTTGATACACAAGTATTCCTCATGCTGTTGGATTTTACATACCTCTTTTATAAGCAAGCTGCTATATATGATAAGTAGCTTTTTATGTGCTAAAGTAGATATGATAAGTACTGATACCTTTGGGTTTATACAAGAGACAATGCGTTCCTTGCTATCGCTGATGTTGCCTCTGCACCTTACAAATTGGCTTGCACTCATCAGGAAAGACAAGATGCTATGTACAAGCTGGTGGAAGAGAAACTTGATCTCATTCTGGTAGTTGGTGGATGGAACTCCAGTAATACGTCACATCTACAAGAGATTGCAGAGCTCAAGGGAATTCCATCTTATTGGATTGACAGTGAGCAGAGAATTGGACCAGGAAACAGAATAAGTTATAAGTTAAACGTAAGTTTTATGATTACATGCTTTATCAGATCATTTCTACTGTATTCTTTATTTGTATTTTGTTAAGAAACTTCTTTCCTAGTTTTAGTTATGACATTGTCTATTTCTGTTAACAGCATGGAGAGCTTGTTGAGAAAGAAAATTGGCTGCCTCCTGGTCCAATAACAATTGGAGTGACCTCAGGCGCTTCTACTCCCGACAAGGTAAATTTGACGAACTTCAACACATGTAACATAGTCTGTGATTTAGCTGTTGAAGAGTTATTTGGTCAGACTAATTAGGAGAATTCCTGCATTGGAGTCTAGCAGTGTTAGAGGTATATCAATTGCAACAAATTGCTCATTCTCATAAATTTTATTAAGTTTTGCAGTTTTCTTGCTATTTCTCCAACCTCCATTCAAGTATGCTGTTTTCTTTCCTCACTCTTGGCATTGTGCTGTAAGAATGTGAGGTTTAAACAGCTCAGCCCATGAAATTCTGAAAGATGTTGGATTCTTAGTCAGCAACAATAATACATGGGCCATTTAGGAATTGTTATCCTGCTAAGGGATCGACATTGTATATTATCTTCCCTGGCCTTTTGGTAAATAATGTATTTTAGGCATACTCCAGTGGTGATCTCTTTTAGTTTTATATGTGATGTAAACTTATGGGACCCGAGGAAGAGCACGTAAGTCTAGAAGGTCAAAAGTTCCCTAGACTAATAGTGATGATGCCTGACAGTGATTGAGAAAGTTTTGAGGGTTGACTAAAATGCTCCTGTGTTTTGTCTTGGTCGTGCTTCATATTCATATTCAACCATCTGATAGAAATTAAACACTATTGGAGGTTACTTTTCCATTTACCAGTATCAACAAAATACTAACTGCTATTGAAAAAGCAGTTTATGACAGTCCTATATGGCGACACAGATGTTAATTATTCTTGTTTGTGTTATTGGTTCTAGTCTATTGTCACGGTAATGCATGGATGTATCTAATTAGGACAAGATAGGTTGCCCTTCCATATAGTTCTGGAAATGAGTTTCAACTTGTAGAGGTTATGCAAACCAAGGATCGTAATTTCGTATCGTACCAGAGTTTCGAGCATAGCTCGATACGGTATGATACAGAGTACCGAGCGGTGCACCAGGGTGTACCGCTTGATATATATAAGGCGATGTCGCCTCGTTTCTTCTACCCGTGGGGGGAGAAGAAACTGAGGTTTCCTTCTCACCTCGTCGCCTCGTTTCTTTTGCCTGCGTGGGGAGAAGAAATGTCGCCTCAATGACGCTCTGTTTCTTTTCCCCGCGTGGATGAGGAGAAGTCGCCGATGACGCCAAGGCCTTGTCGCCTCAGACGAGGAGGCGACATCTCATCTGCGGCGTTTGGCAAGGGAGGGCGACGACGGATCGGGATCATCGAGGGAGAGCGATGCCAAATCTCCAAGTTCTCTCCTTTCTTCTCCCTCTTCTTTCTTCTCCCTCGGCTCTCCCTCGGCTAATACCACCCGATAGCGGGCGGCGACGATCGAAATCAACCGTCACTTACCAATTTAGGATGGTAACGGGGCGGAAAGCAATCCCAATCGATGGTACCGCTCGGTAGCTGGCAGTCCGCATACCCGTCTGTTGACGGACCGGTATGTACCGCCCGGTACGACGGTATTATTCGAAATTAAAATCCTTGATACAAACCATAATCACTAAATTCTAGAATATTGTTTTTGGGAGTGAATTTTTTTCTACCATGTTCCTCTACCTTGTCTAATGGGAAATATCTATTGAAATTGTGTTAGTAATTAATATTTTTTGCTTGGGATTTATTAAAGATCTACAGGAAAATTGCCATATATATCTTTCACTAATGGTGGTACATTTGTAGTTTGATTGATTTACTCCATGACTACTTGATTTATTTTTCACTGGGTTTGTTGAGATTGGAAGATTTTAGCTTGAGATAGGCTTTGCATCTTTAATCTATAGGTCTAACATCTTTGGATTGTGACTCTAACTAATGGGCTTACCTCCATTTGAGCTTTCGATTATTCATCCGTCTTATTTAAAGACATGCCAAAAAACTTTATTTTATTGGTTGTTTTCAAATGTCATTGTTAGATCTGAGCAAATTCAATTATCTTATTAGATAATGAATCTCTTTGACTTCCGAATTTGGAGTTGCCTGGGACAATTCCAGCAATCTTGGAAAAACTTAACATTATTAGATTTGATACCATTAATTACTTAAATCATTAGATTAAATTATGGAGTAAAGAATTATACAATGCTGGAGGGGCACTTTTTGGCTGTATCTTGGAGATCTATCCTTTCTATTACTCTATCGGGAAGGGGTTTGTGAAAGTAAAAACAACCTATCCCACATGATTTGAGCCACATATCAAGTTGACAAGTGAACTTTAATGATATGGGAACATCCTAATTAAGGAACTCCCAATAGTTTACTCGATTATAAAGTTACAAATTCTTTGGATCCAACCAACCTTTCAGAGAAAATCCTTAATTCTAGATGTATCATAATTTTATTAATTTGCTACTAAAGATTCTATTTCTTGGTTAGGAACTTTATGCCTCCTGTAAATGGCTTCTGTCAGTTACATTCAGATCATGCATAGATATGTTGTAGCAATAGGAAGAGAATAATGCTCTCCTGCAGTGAAAAACTCCATGAAAGGTCAGAATTTTGCTGGTTGGTTGGTGCAATATTGGCTATCAGAATTGAGGAAATCATATCATCCTGATTAAAATTCCAACACTTCTTGGTATTCCCTTCTTTTAGGGTGTTTTTTCTCTTCTGAGTTAAGATGCCCTTCATCTCCAGCTTTCAGCATTTCTTGGGCCAATGACTCCGAGCTGTTCTCATTTAATTGTCTCCCCCAAGTCTTACTATAGTATTAGAAAAACCTTAAAGGACATCCTCGAGTGCCTCTCTTAACATTTTCATGTGCCTCAAGCAGGTTGTGGAGGAAGCACTGATCAAAGTATTCAACATTAAACGTGAAGAAGCCCTGCAGTTGGCGTAGCTCGAGGCAGGACAAGAAGCAACTGTTGCTAATCGAAGCAACCTGCTTTTCTTGTACAGTAACGGCAATACAAAGGTGCATTATATCAGACTTTGCAAAACCTCGATTTATAATGAAGTTGATAAGTGTCTATGTTGATCAATGACACTGGTAATTGCTGAGACTTTTACCAGTCGAATTCCAAGTAACCAGCAAGTTCTAGTGGTAGAAGAAGTTTACATGATCGTTGAATGAAGTTTGAGGCATTGGCAGCATATGCTTCATACTGAACTATAATAACATGCTTCAGCCCAGTACTTTGATCTATATGATTTTGAATTATGGATTTGTTCCATGAAGATGTTGTAGTGGTGTTAATGGAGTAACTTTTATTCATAATTGCTGTGGAAGTCAGACTATGAATTTTCTCGATATCAAAATTAGATAATACTCGATATAAATTCGACAGTGGAAATCTTTTAAATTGACTGGTATATATAAGTTGAAATTTTGAATCCTCCATTCATAGTAAAAGGTCTTTATTTTGATAAGTTGATTCGATTCATACAAGTTTTTGCACCATTCTATTGTGAAATCCATTAATATTAATTCTTTTTGGATGTATCCAACTTGGAAGTCAAAATATACTTAATAACTTGAATCGTTCTGATAATTATATTCAAAAGATTGATGCTTAGTTCAATTATGGCTCGATCAAATCACAATCGACTTTTAATTTAGTCGAACCAATTAAAATATTATTTAATCATCACCTTAATTGTTTCTGATTCAATTATCCCTTTATTCCTTTAAACTCGAGCTGTCTTTGGCTATTTTAACTTTGACGCTAAACATGTCTACCCTTCGTACCCGGATCAACCGAGGCGGGGTCCACCGGTTCGTACCGTCTCAGCAGCGTCGCCGAGAAACAAGCAGCTCTCGTATACCTCCGTCATATGTTTGGCTTGGCCGAGCGGGTCGAAAACCCTCCAAATAATTCGTGTGTTTAAAGAAGCGGTTGGGCCACGACGCGAGCCAGAAAGCAAGAAACGCCGAGCAGAACATCTCCAGCCGTCGCCTCCACCTCGTAAAACCCTAATCGATGCCCCTCCATGATCAAGCACTCCCTTCTCCCTCTTCTACCCTTCGCCCGTCCCTCTCGATCTCTCGCTCGCCACTGGCCGATCCACTCCGCCCCTGCCGTCCTCCAGTGGCGAGCCAACACCCACACCGGCATCAGTCGAACCGAACTCGTCGATCGGATCTGCCGTATCCTCACCCTCCAGCGCTTCCACGCCTTACCCAAGCTCCCCTTCGACTTCTCCGACGGCATCCTCAACGACGTCCTCGTGAGGCTTCGTCTCGATCCCGATGCTTGCCTGGGATTCTTTAGGATCGCACTGAGGCAGCAGTACTTCAGGCCCAATGTCGAATCTTACTGCAGAATCGTCCACATCTTGTCTCGAGCGCGCATGTTCGATGACGCGAGAGCATTCTTGAAGGATCTGGTGGCGATGACGAGCTCCGCTAGCTCAAAGACGTCGGTCTCTTTTGTATTCGATACGCTAGTTAAGGTTTACAAGGAGTTCTCTTTCTCACCGACGGTATTCGACACGCTCTTGAAGGCTTACGCGGAGGGTGGATTGAAAAAGGAGGCTCTTTTCTTGTTTGACAATATGGGCAAGTGTGGATGTAAGCCTACTCTGAGGTCTTGCAACAGTCTCTTGAGTACTTTGGTGAGAGGTGGGGAGAGCGACACGGCAGCTCTTGTATATGAACAGATGGTTAGGACTGGGACTGGGATTCTGCCTGATGTTTTCACGGTGTCCATAATGGTTAACGCTTACTGCAAGGACGGAAATCTACAGAAGGCTTCGAATTTTGTAATGCAGATGGAAAGGAATGGCTTTGAAGTTAATCTTGTGACTTACCATTCACTGATCAATGGGTATTGCAGTTTGGGCCAGACAGAAGCTGCCTTAAAGGTGTTTGATCTGATGTCTCAAAGAGGCATCGTTCCGAATGTCATTTCATATACTTTGTTGATTAAGGGTTACTGCAAGGAAGGTAAGGTACGAGAAGCTGAGAAAATACTGGAGGACATGAAAGAGATGCATGGTTTAGGTGCTGACGAAGTTGCTTATGGTGTGCTGATTAATGCTTTTTGTCAGACAGGGAAAATGGATGATGCAATTAGGATCAGGAATAAAATGTTGAGTATGGGGCTAAAAGAGAACTTATTTATATGTAACACAATGATCAATGGGTATTGCAAGTTGGGAAGAATTGGTGAAGCAGAGAAATTGATTAATGATATGGAACTTGGGCACCTGAAACCAGATTCCTACAGTTATAATGCCCTGTTAGATGGTTATTGCAAGAAGGGTCTTATGAGGAACGCCTTTAAGATTTGTGATAGGATGATTATGAAAGGAATCAGAGTAACAGTTCTTACCTATAACACACTTTTCAAAGGCTTTTGTCTGGCAGGCGCCATGGACGATGCCCTTAACTTGTGGTTTCTAATGCTGAAAAGGGGTGTAGCACCAAACGAGATTAGCTGCAGTACACTATTGGATGGGTTCTTCAAATCAGGCAATTTTGAACAAGCCTTAAAGCTTTGGAATGATATGCTAGCTAGGGGTTTTACGAAGAACCAAATAATATTCAACACGGTGATAAATGGCTTTTGTAAAACAGGGAAGATTGATGAAGCCGAGAAGATTATTCAAAAGATGAAAGACTGTGGATGTTTACCCGATAGCATTACATACAGAACACTGATTGATGGTTATTGTAGAGTTGGTGATATGGGGAAGGCTTTTAAGGTCAGGGATGAGATGGAAACTTTAGGATTTTCTCCTTCCATTGAAATGTATAATTCTCTCATTTCTGGAAACTTTGTGGCTAACACTTCTGACAGGGTTGATGATCTTCTAAAGGATGTGCATGAGAAAGGATTGGTTCCCAACATAGCCACTTATGGGGCTCTGATTGCTGGCTGGTGTAAAGAAGGAATGATGGATAAGGCTTTTGATGCTTATCTTGAAATGGTTGGTAAGGGCTTACTACCAAATATATTCATATGCAGTGCCCTTGTCAGTGGACTTTATAGACAGGGTAAGATTGATGAGGCAAATGTCCTATTGGCAAAAATTGTGGACATTAGAATGCTTCCAGATTTTGAAGCTTCTGATAAGTTGCTGAATCATGATGCAAAAAGTACCTATATGCACAGAATCACAGATCTCTTTACTGAGTATGCAAACGAAAATCTGCAGCCTAACAATGTCATTTGTAATGTCATTATCTGTGGACTTTGCAGGTCAGGAAAGGTTTTGGAAGCGAAACAGTTCTACTCAAACTTGTTGCAGAGGGGGTTAATCCCTGACCATTTTACTTACTGTTCTCTTATTCATGGCTATTCATCAGCTGGCAGCGTAGATGAAGCTTTTGAGTTAAGGGATGAAATGCTCAGAAAGGGTCTTGTTCCAAATATTGTGACGTACAATGCCCTCATAAATGGTCTTTGCAAGTCTGGAAACTTAGATAGAGCAGTTAATCTTTTCAACAAGCTGCAGTCGAAAGGTTTAGCTCCTAATGTTATTACTTATAATACATTGATCGATGGATACTGCAAAGTTGGTGAACTAACGGAAGCTTTTAAGTTTAAACAGAAAATGATAGAGGCAGGAATTTGTCCTAATGTTGTTACATATTCTACATTAATCAATGGTCTGTGTTGCCAAGGGGAGATGGAAGCATCCATCAAGCTTCTAGATCAAATGATTGAGAGTGGTGTAGACCCTGATTATGTGACATATAGTACACTGATCCATGGTTATATCAGACGTGGGGAAACGCAGCAGGTTACAAAACTATATGAAGAGATGCATATTCGTGGGCTTTTACCAGTGTTTGCTTTCAGAGAAAACACGAGTCCAGCATCTGTAACTGTAAACAAAATGCAGCTCGACTGCTCTAGACCGTTGGAATGTATTGACACATTTTGAAATTATCTCATCTGTTGGAAGGATGAAGCCAAGCTTGCTCCAGATTCTGCATCTGCAATAGTCGGAAGGTGCTGCCTCATGCTATTCAGATCCGGAATTACAGCTGCAACATAACAAGTGCAAATGTGCTAAAACATTCATTTCATGTTCTTAAAATGTTTTATTCTGTTCCATGACCTTCAGTTGAGCCAGGTACATACATAGTCATTGTTAGTTTGTTCTCTTCTTCCAGATCACCGTTTTAAGCTCATTTTGATTCTTTTGGTTTCAGGAGACTTTGGGTTCACTCTTTTTTAAATGCGTACATAGCCCACAGTATAATGGTTGCATTGGTCCTAAAAATTATGAGGTACTCCACTGAGTTAATTGTTTGCACATGTTGCATATACTGGTGTATTATTCATTCCTTTTCTAGTTGCACTTTTTATAAGCGATGCAGCTAGAATTTCTTTGTTTTCAGTGTAAAATTATTTCACTCAAGACTAGGAGTTGGAAGTGCACAGACGATATGATGAAATTATATACTCCCTTCAGGGATTTTGGTGCTGGAAGCTTACATGGCTTGTAGTATGAGTGAAACATTTTGGTGTATCTCCATATCTTGGGACTCCATCTCTGAACTTTCGTGTTCTTGCTGCTACTTGAAGCATCACAATAGACTGATAGAGCCATCAGGGACAGTTAACCCTGCGATGAATGTGGTATCCAAAGAATTCAATCTATTTGACTTTATTTTACTGGAGGTATGTACGGCATTCACTGGTGCGCTTAATTTGTTTCATCTTGCTTTCTGAATTAAAAGGTTATTCTAATAAACAATAAGGTAGATTAAGGACATGCTAAGTGTTGTAGTTTGTTCATATCATGCTGTAGAACATTGTTTACCTAGGAGAATTTGTTGATTCCATTTGTTTGTTTGCATGATACAGACCTGATTAACTCTTTTGCTTTATTATTGGTTCTATATTTTAGAATGCTTTCTTGCTCTTCTTCCCAGCAGCTGCTTTTTCATGGAGCAGATAGTAGGGGACACAAGAAGAGGGTAGACTGATTAGTAAGGAGAAGAAATCAGTGTTACCTTAGCCATCCATCCAGCCTAACAAATTAGCCCTTTCCACCAAGAGGGTAGACTGATTAGTAAGGAGAAGAAAGGCCATCCAGCCTAACAAATTAGCCCTTTCCACTAACAAAAGTTTACTACAATGAATTGGAAACCAACTATATATAAGCCAATAATATATAGTTGGTTATTATATGTAGGAAGGTCGTCGGTTGGTTTCCAATTCATTATATATATAAGCCAGCCCTAAAAAATTTGGACCCTACGCAGTGTTTTTGTTTTGTGTGCACTGATATGATAGGAATGTCGTCTGTCGGCTTCCAATTCATTATATATATAAGCCAGCCCTTAAAAAGTTGGACCCTGTGCAGGGTTCTTGTTTTCAAGTCCAGTTGATGAGCAGCAAAATGGAAATTTTTTACTGAAATTACGCTTCCAATTCATTATATATATAAGCCAGCCCCATTTTCAAGTCCAGTTGATAAGCAGCAAAATGGAATTTTTTTACTGAAATTAGTTGTTTTGAATTAAATTCGTTTACTGAAATTCCAAATAACATGGTTTGTTTTTGTTTGCAGTACTCAGGAGGTTTGGAGACGAGGTATTGAGGTCCTACTTATGATCTGATGAAGTAAAATCACTGCAACAGGAAAAAGAGAAAAGAAAACGACCTGCTTCTTGTTTCTACTACACTGAATTTATATTCATGCAAGTCTCGCTATCCGAGCACAGCTCGGTTACAGAAGATGCTGATCAGGATGCATGCTTGCGGAAGTGATCTGATTCTTGCAACTAGAGTTTGGTACATACTTACGAACAAATGGATCAGGAGAATTATGAGGGAAGACTGTTGGATGATGGTTGAAGGAAGGTTTACGAATTTCTTTGTAATCATCGATAATTTTCTCTTAATATAAATTAATTATTATAAATAATATATTATTTTATTTAAATTATTAACTTTTTTAATATGGTATTTATCTAGAAAATAGATATTGAAGAGATTACTCGAGGAGAGAATATTTGAGGAGAGGTAAGATCTTATATTTTTTTAATTAATTTTGATTTATGTTTTAAAATTTTTAATATTAGGATTGTTATAATTTTATGATTAATAAGTAATGATAATTAATTTATGGTGTTAGAATGATTATTTGATTTATATGGTATCATAAGTTTAAATAAATTTTAAGAATGATTTAATTATTAAAAATTATTTTTAAATTAATATAAGAGTTTTAATTTATTTAATTAATGTGTAATTTTTTATGATTTAATTAGTTTTGAATTTAAGATTATGAATTTTAATTATTTAATTTATGTATTTAAGTTATTTTTTTAATAATTTAAAATATTAAAATTTAATTTAATAAGTATGAATATAATCGGGATCTAACTTTAGTTAAATTAATTTGGCAAACTGTGGCGACGCAGCTCTTGTGGCCAATGTTTTCCTTGTTTCTTTCGTGCGTCCTTTTCGTCCGTTATTATAACTGGTCGGTGGACATTCTACTGTTGATACGTGTGTTGATGCTAGAGCTTCACCATGTAAAGAAAAGATATTAAGCCTACTTTATGACCACGAACAGCTTCTATTATTATTATTGTCTTAGTTTAAAGTAATCACATCATTTCCTTGTGATTCCCACGTTTATGTTAGTCTGTAGCAATTTTATTCCGTAGATTATCATTTATTTTATCTGCCACTCCTATGCGTCACTCTATTGCTCTCTCGATGCTTTTAAACAAACTGCTAATAATAAACCCGTGCTTACTACTATTTTCCGAAATATATATTCATATATTTCGGAATTATAATATTTCGATGCAACTAATAAGCCTAGTCAACTATACTTGGCACGTGGATTTTGAATTCGGTTATTTATGGATGTCAGAGATCGAAAAAAAGATGTCTGAGCCCGGGTTCGAACCGGGGACCTCTAGTGTGTGAGACTAGCGTGATGACCAACTACACCACCCAGACGTTGTGGTAATGAATGTCAGTCGGATCTGATACGTCCATGCAACCAGATCGAAAAAAAAATGTCTGAGCCCGGGTTCGAACCGGGGACCTCTAGTGTGTGAGACTAGCGTGATAACCAACTACACCACCCAGACGTCATATGAATAAAAACTCGAGAAATATGTTAAATATTTATATAAAAAATCGATATACCTGCCACACTAACCCCGTCGAGTGTAGCTGGTCCCTGAACCATGTCAGAAGTTTATCTGTTCACTCCCGCATCTACGGCGATCCAATCATTCACGCAGTCTCGACCCAGGAAATCGCAAGCAGCGTTGATGAGCCATGTGAAGATCGCATTTTGCTACGTCCGTCTGAAAAGGAGGACACGACTGAATAAGTAGCGTGGATGAATGCACTATGTAAAATACGGTACGGTTTCTATGACGAATACCAAAACTTAACCAACGTATCCAAGGAACCCAGAGTGGGAGGATGATTTCCTGGTCCCAGGCGAGCTTTCGGCGGGTTCTCTTCCACCCCCAGGGACCAATATTAGATACACAAGCAATCAGTATATATCAATATATCGGACTTCTGTGAGAATTCCACCTCAGACGTTTTAAGCAGTCAAGGAAGGCGAACATGGGACACGAAACGATAATGTCAGGCGGCGCCTCAGTACGCAACAACAACCAGCTCTGTCTACTGCTATCCTACCAAGATGGCCGCAGGTTGTTCACGTCCCCACGGAATCTGCCATCTCCCTGTCACCGGCACAAGTAGCATCCACCACCTCCATCGCCTGTGTTTCCCTGTCACCTTTTACTTCTTTCTCTGCCACTTTGCGCTCACATCTCTGCGTGACATCAACGACGATTACTGCATCAGGTATAGATATTGCTTATAATCTTTTCACGTAGAGTCCTCCACGCGTGATCATTACCATGTAGTTCTCCATATTTGATGCCTCCACTTCGGCGCTCCCCTCCGTCTCATCACCTTCTTGTGGCTTCCCAACCTTCAGTTTCTGCAAAAGAGAAAATGACTTGCAGCGGCTTATCATCTTTTCGCATTTGCTCATAGAAATCGAGCCACTTCCAGGGTGACAATAAATGCAGGAAGAAGAGAAACCAACCCAGATGTTCTGAATTTGACAAACTTGGATATTCTGGTTGCTTTTCTTTAATTTGACAAACTTATCACATTATATGAAACTAAATAACACAGAAAGCGAATGACACTTTGAAAACCTCTTACAATAACAAAAAGAACAACTCTTGGAACTCACCTTCACCGTCACATCTGCATCTTTTCTCGTCCGTTGGAACATGTTTGCGTACAACTTTGCATCTCTTCTATTCTTCTCTACTTGAAGCTGTTTCAATGTCATGTGTAGTGACTTCACCTCCCTGCAAGTTAGTGCAAAAAAAGATGCGCTGAGATTACCAATTTCCTGTAATTGGATTATTCTAGTGCCTACTAACTTGTTCTTTGGGTCGAGCTCTAATGCCTTCTGAATATCCAACTTAGCTAAATCCAGATCAGCAGCTTCAATATAAGCTTGTGCTCGCCTGTACAGTGCCTTCACGTTGCAGAACTCATTATCTAGTACCTAGAGGTGCAAAGAGTTGTATGCATAAAAATCAAAGATTGCCTGATAATGTCACATAATGTATTAAATTGGCTTTTACCTGTGAACATAACTGAATAGCTCCCTGAAAGTCCTTTAGTTTTAGGCAACATGCTGCAGAATTCAACCAGCACGAGATTCTCAGAGATTTCACTAGCTTTTCCTCGTTATCCTCAAATGTTCCTTCACCATCAATATATCTAGCAGCCTGAAAATTTGATGAATTGATCGATTGAGACAAGAGACTTCTCCACTTACAAGAGAATAATTATCATTAGTCCAGATATTATTAGCTACTCATCACTGAGCTACCTTATCATACTTCTTTGCAGCTCTTTCAAACTTCCCGTTTTTGAAAAGATCATTGCCTGAACTTTTTGTGCCTTCAGCAGCTTGTATCTTCTCAAGACCAGTCATCTCCCGTATGTCTTTTTCCTGTGGTTTGGAAAGAAGACACAGTTACTAGTAGTTTCACCACATACTCAAATAACACCTTCGCCAGCTTGTCAATATTGTCACCTTTGTAAAGTCTAACAACTCCACCACATATATCAAAGTTGAACTTGAAGGAATTATGGTTACATCCCGCCTAGCTTCGTCATTTCCAAATGCATACTCCGGTTCTATAGCCAGTTCAGATAGTTCACCCTTCAACATTGTTGATACAGCACGATCTAAACCAGCAATAACCTGTTCTGTACAGCGAAACATGGGGCATCAGTGCAAGATATCTGAAATTACAAGCCAGCATTTTGTAACCATAATGTGTTAAAAATCAATCAAACTTTGCACATTTCACAAAGAAAATGTGAATGAAATGAATTGACTTAAAAATGATCTGACCTTCATCTATTATAAATTGAAAACTTTCTCCATCAAAGCCTACTTTCTCAAAAGTAGTGCCACCTTTCAACATGGCAGTATACCTAACTGAAGATGAGACACATTCTGCATAAGTCCACAATCCTCAAGCAAGAAGGTAAATTAATAATCAGATAAGTTACATTTCTGAACATAATCAGAATGTGCATGCAAGTATTTCAAAGTGATTGTAACCAAAAGATGAGATATATAGAAACGAGAGTATTCTATGTGGGAGAAACCAAATGATAGGCTCTACTCTGAACAATATCAAATCTCGAGTCATTAGCAGCTTCCATAGATCATTATTAGAAGTAAAGATGAAAACTGACCACAAACGGTCTCCCCGCTGTTTGGTGTACGGACACCTTCGCCTGCTCTCAGAATCTTCTTCAATACCTTCATATCACCAGTAACATCAACAACAGGCTTCAAACATACTAACTCAACTTCAATATTCAACACGGCATTTGACGGAATAGCAGGTAATCCATTAATAGCTTCTCTCCCCGCTTCTCCAAATGCATCTAGAGATGGCTATCATCCAAAGGTGAGCTTAAGGTAGATGTATGATCAAAATTAATGCCAAAAAAGGAATATCTGACAGATAAATAAACATCAAGAAAATTACAGTTTAACCCAGGTTTATAATATGTTACTTAGATATTAGACCACAAATTAGTGGAAACCTTGTGCACTGGGCCATCCTAACCTGTCTATGCTTTCCCTGTCAGACACTTAAACTAGCTATTACTCACCTCATGTAGGAAATTTTAAAATTAGAACATAAATACCTACTAACTTCATGCATCCAAAAACCATTCTTATCTTACTAATACAAACTCTTTGTTTCTTAACCACCATAAATGACCTAATTAGTGTCCCATAAAATTTTTCCTTTGATTTAAGGGACACCAGTTATCACACAAAACCTCCATGCTTCTCCCCTCTTCCATGATCATTATAATTATCCTTCAAGAATTAGAGCAACTAGAACAAGTGAGCCAAAAAGGTTCTATCAAAATGTGTGCAACCCATTATTCTAGCCATGACAAGACAAAAAAAAATTAAAATACATAATTAAATGGCAAAGTTGAGCTTGTGAATGTAGTTATCATGCTTTGTCACAATGATTCGGTAAGGCTAGTAAAGTTTTTCTTACAAACAAGCAAGAACTAATGCAATCTACTCCAAATTCCCATCTAAAATGAAAAAAGCTAGTGAAGAGGTGTAAAGAGTGGCAAAAGAAATTTAACAGTGATAAAAATTGAAAATACATGCCCAAAATTCATTCCAAAGCATCAGAAACTATCTTAATGGTCTGACATACATTGTGGTTGAATGGTGACAAAAGCCTTCTCCCCTCTTCTCATGGTATTCACAATCTTGGGTAATGCAGGACACAAATGCCCTGCACGATGAAACCCATTAGATTTGGTACAAGAATAGAACATTCTGTCAGATCTGGTCTAAGAATAGAAAACACCAACAAAAATTAAATTCACAATTATAGAAACCTTGATTAACACAAAACTCAAATCCTCCTTCAGGAGTTTCTGCAACAATCGTGCCATCAAGCAGCCTGACTTGATACTTGACTGTGCAGTTAGAAAAATGAACCAATTAGATTAGGAAAGAACATAGATACAACATTTAACTGAAAAGCAACTAACATTTAATAAGCTAGAGTTTCCTAAATATACCTGTAACTTCATCCAAATCTCCCGTTTGCCTATCATCCCCACCTGACAAAACTTTCTTAACTATTCCACCATCCTTGCAAATGTCCATGACTGTTAGCCATGATAGTAGTTCTACCTCAAACTGCATATCAGCATCAGGAGGAACACCTTGAGCAGCAGCATGTCGATAACCAGAAGAACAAGGCAACGTAAAGAGTGCCAATTCCCCCTTTTTCATGGTAATTATTCCTTGATCCAAGCCAGCAATGCTTTGTTCTAATTCAAGATAAGTGCCAATAAGTCTCGATGTTGAAGCAACATGTCGTTATTTTTACGTCCCAAGATATTACCCAGAAACCAAACAACAACGATTTTCATTAGAACTGCATTATGATAACCAAAGCTACCATAACTTCTTTAGAAGAAAAGTTATCCAATTGAGACAGGATTCCTTTGACTTATATTACTCATTCCGAAAATTCTTTCAGCTACATGTCATTTCTTACTGACTTGTCTTGGTGTTGAAACACTGACATGCAACCAAAAGGATTATTATCAACATTTATGAGAATGATAAAACTTATTCTAGCATGCAAATTCTAGATCTGAATAATGTTCGACCATGTACATTGCTGACTTAACCACCAAAATTATCTTTGATATCGTTTTTGATGCGACAACCCAAGAGGCATTCTTCTTCCTAGAAAGCTGAATCAAAAACCCTAATCAAATCAATGAACGAAGAAAATGCACAAAAAATTCACAGTCCCAAAACCCTAAAACAGCTAAAGAATTGTCTCATACGAACCAGAAGAATTCAAGAAAAGGACAGCAAAGAAACCCCAAAAGCTACGCGGAGTCTCGAAAAGAAGCAGCACTGCAATCTTACCACCGCCCAGCTCAAAAGTGAGAGGCTCCCCTCGGTCCCGAGTGGACTCGAACTTGCGTCCATCCAGCAATCTACCCTCATAATGAACTGTTGATTCAAAGAAGCAAGAAAAGGCAACAAGAATTACACCCCAGAGAGCACTCGATGAGGAGGGTCTTGATCTCTATGCCGGAGAAAACGAACGTGATTCAGGAACCTGTAACTTCGTCGCCGAGGACGGGGGTCTCCCAGCCGCGGCCGGGATTGAGAAGCTTCTTCCTGAGGCCGGCGCGTCCGATTTCCCTCTCCTCGCCGACCCGGAGCGGCGGCGCGGACTCGATCTCCTCACCGTCCTCCTCGTCGAGATCGTCGTCGTCGTCGACCACGGCAGCGGCCGCCCTCGCGGCGGACGCAGACAAGGTGAGCCTCGACGAGTGCGCCATGCTGTGCGCCACAAGACAAGCCTGCTTCGTTCCGCCCCTTCTCCTGTTCTCTGGAACAATCGTTGGCTTTTCGGTTGCATAAAATAATGATTCGTGGATGTGATCATCAAAATATATACCAAAATTATTGATGTAATTTTGATTTTAAAATCAGTATCAAAATCCGAATCATCGATTTTAATTCTACACGATTGGAATCGGGTTTAAACCACTCAAACCTAGTTTCTGTTCGATTCTAAATAG
>LVTN01000492.1:184422-220279 GCA_001649415.1 Musa itinerans | reverse complement strand
AATATTAAAAATAATTAATTATAAAAAAATAGAATTAATCTACTCGATGTCACCGGAAACGTGCGAATCGAGTGACATAATGACTCAATCTGCAGCTTCTCCTGCACTAAATATGGTGTCGTCTTCACACCATAACGGCGTCGCCATGGCGGCGCATTTCTCGTCTCTCTCGGAGACGCCGCCGCTTCGTCTTCCCTGTTCCCCCTCCGCGCCGAGACAAATGGTGGAGAATATAGCCGTTGCAGGCTGTTACCGTTTCGCTTCCGCCCCCGTCACCCTTTAAATCCCCTCCCCTCTCTTCTTCCTCACCTCACCCAAAGCAAATCGAGAGCCCTTCCCCCCTGCGCTGGCCATGGCTCCGAGAGCAGAATCCACCTTCCTCTCCCTCCCTGCTCTCTACCTCGCTCTCCTACTCCTCTCTGTGCCCCTCGCGCAGGCGCAGGGACAGGTAAATTCCGGAACCATTCACCCATTCAGCAGCGGCTAGATTGATTGCTTCCTAGTGCTGTTCGCAGAAAACATGGTGCGTGGCGAAGCCTTCTTCCGACGAAGCCACCCTCACCGCGAACCTGAACTACGCCTGCTCTCAAGTGGACTGCAGCATCCTGCAGCGGGGGTGTGGATGTTTCTACCCAGACAACCTCATCTCCCACGCCTCCATCGCCATGAACCTCTACTACCAGTCCAGGGGCCGGAACTACTGGAACTGCTACTTCAAGAACTCGGCCCTCGTCGTGACGACCGACCCCAGTGAGTTCGCTCGCCTCGTCTTCTTCTCACGAGCAGCTTCTTCATCTGCAGCACTAAAGCCTGTGTGATCCATCGCTTTTGCAGGTTTCGGTAACTGCGTCTACGAATACATCTGAAGAGTGACCGAGTTCTCATGCCTGATGAATCCAAACCATACATTACATGTTCCTTCTCTGTTTTCTCCTCAGCAAAATATACATATATAATGGATCTTCTCGTCGCTCAGTCTCATGAAACGTCTCTTCTTCTCGATGCTTAATCACTCAAACTGTTGCTCTTCTTCAAAGATTCAATCTCCATGTTTCTTGAATGGCTCCGTCGGCTCTGCCGATCCTACTCAGTGGAGAACATAAATGGGCATCAGTGATTCATTCCGCCATGGAACCTAAACAGAAAGAAGATGAAAGATTTAAACTGACTTCATCTGCTTCTAGCATTCGAACAACCTGACCCATCTTGGGTCTCTTGCTAGAGTCAGGATCGACACATCTCAGAGCGACGAACAATGCACGCTTAATCGCCCGTGTCGAGGGTTTATCCTCAAGATTTGGATCCACCACCTCCTCTGTTCTCCTATTCCCGACCATCTGTTTAAGCCACTCCACAAGATTCACCTGTTAAAATGCACAGAGACGACATTGCCATGATCAGAGCAGGAGAAACAACACCACACCACCAGGGAATTCGAAAGATCTCTTCTACCTCATTTGCAGGCCTGCCATGATCTATGGGTTCCCTGCCACTCACAGTTTCCAGTAACAGCACTCCGAAACTGTAAACATCGCTCTTCTCGTTCACCAGTCCAGTATTAGCGTATTCAGGAGCCACATACCTGAAGTGAGAAGAGAATTTTAAGTATGGATTGTTCTTTGGATCTAAGTAAGGCACAGAGAAGACGTCAATGCACCCAAATGTTCCCATCACTCTGGTAGTAAGGTGGCTTTTGCCTGAACCCAAGAGCTTAGCCAATCCGAAGTCAGAGATCTTTGCATTATGTTCTGCATCGATCAAGATGTTGCTTGATTTTATATCGCGGTGCACAACCTTTGGTTCGACGGCTTCATGCAAATAAGCGAGTCTGCGAGCCATACAATTACCCGAATTCGATCAACAACCATTAATATTTGTGTCATGCGAAGTCACAGACTTACCCCTTTGCAGTGCCGACGATAACCTTCATGCGGTTCTCCCAACTAAGAACACCGTGCTGTTGCAAAGCTCCATGAAGCCATTGCTCTAAGTTTCCATTGGTGACATACTCGTACACAAGCATCCTACACATGTTAGGAGGAGTTCATTAGTGTGCCATACTTCTTCGTCTCCGATTAATCATGCATTTATCAGACCAGTTTAACAAGTAAAAATAAGATTTCTAAAAGCATAGTTAAATCTGTTTCTTCCAAAATCCTGCAATTGATAGTGAAACAAGCATATAACAGAAACAACAAGTCTTCTTCACCTATGAGTTCCTTCGATGCAGTAACCCAAAAGCCTGACCAGATTCTTGTGCCGGACATGGCCAATAGCTTCCGCTTCCGCTCTGAATTCCTTTTCTGCTTGTCCCCTGGAAATCCCAAATCGAGCATAGAATTAGCTGATCATTCTATGATCTGTGATCAGTGTGAAATCAGTAACTTACAGATTGTTCAGAAGCCTCTTGACTGCAACTTCAGTGCCATTAACAAGACGACCTCGATAAACGACTCCATATCCACCCTCCCCAGTCACGTTCTCCTTGGAGAAACGATCTGTCGCATTCTCCAGATCCCGTAGAGTAAACCAGTGACCCCATCCCAGATGTGAGAACTCCGGCAAACCGATCAAAGGAGACGCAGAAACAAGGCTGTATGGTGAATGTGGTCTTCTAGCATGTCCTGAGCTACCTTCGTCACCAGAATATGAACTTGCGTCCCTGTCATTGTGGTGAATTGAGCTGCATTGGCTCATGTTGTCAGCATCACTGGACATCATCGTCTTGTCGGAGTCATAGGAGGAGAAGCAATGCGTCTGATGCTCATGAAGAGTCTGAGCAACACTCTGTGGTCCAACTCTGTCTACTGTAATTTCCTTGGAGACACTGGGGATATGAGATACCGGGAGTTCGTCGAAGCTCCTTGACGTCTTCTGGCGAGATGTCGCCCATACGGACAGGATAGAGAGGATGAACACAATTAATACACCAACAGAGATGCCAATCACAACCCAAAGTCTCAGGCCAAAGACTGGTGTCTTCTCCCATAATTCAGCATTTAGAGAATTAACAGGCCACATTTCCCTTCCTGGAACAAAGAGCATAATGTTATCTTTCCATGAACCCTAAATCACCTTCGTTTCCCCCCAAATGCATACGATGCAAGCCAAACTCAGAATTTTAGATCTAAATTCATGACATATTTTCGGTCGAAAACATAACTCAAATCTGCAGCACCAAAGAAAGAATCCATTGCCAGTGAATCACCAAAACCGAGGCTTTTCGATGAAACATCGGCAATACATCGGTTTCGTCCTTAAAAACCCGAAATTGCTTATCACGTAACAGATCCTAAAAAAAGTAGATGAGAAAGAGAAGTACCAGTTTTGATGGCCTAATCTTGATGATGCTTCGGTGACCAAGTCTGTGAAGAAGCCGACGGAGATGCGAGCGAAGAATCGAAGAACCAAAGCAAAAGTGAGAAGCAAAGAGTGGCTCTGTGAAGATTCGAGAAGAATAGCAAGTGATTTGGATTTAGATCTATGGAAAGAATGATTGCAAGAACTAAATGGAGTCCAAATCAATCCAATGAGTATTTCCTATCATTAAGGAATCAATCCTCAGGATTTTTTTCTTTCAATCAAGTTTCCCTTTACTCGAAAGGAAGGTGAGGCGAGAAGAAGAAGAAGAACTATTTCCCCTTGAGCTTCGAGGTTGGTGTCTTCTCTTCTCATCTCTTTGTGGTCTTAAAGCTGAAGGGAGAGAGAGAAAGCTAGCTCGGCAAAGCCGTGAGAACGGAAGAGAGCAGTAGAGGGAAAGCAAGTGAGAGAAGGGTGCAGGTTGTCTTCCAAAGCAGAGGAATGCATGGGAGGCAATCCTGATACGGAAAGACCCCTGCATTAATATGGGATTAATGGGAGAAGATGTAGATGAGGATGAGGAGGATCGAGAGAGAGAGACGACGAGAGGACAAAAGGCTCCAAATCCAGCTTGCTGCCTGGCGTAACTCCACATTGACAATTTTGTCGTCCCTCCTGCAAGCTTGCCTTGTGATAATACCATTAGCACGAGGAAGACCTTTCAACAGTTACCATGAAGAAGATGCATCGATCTCTCTCTCCCTCTCTCTCTCTGTGTGCTCGACATGAACTCTGCACACCTCCATTGCCGAAGCCTGTGAGGAAACCACAACAGTTATGGTTATTACAGTCTGTCAGTCCACGAACCTGTGGAAAAACTGTGGGTGGTATGATTACTTGTGATGGTCCATCGTCTTCTTGCACTCTGGTCACATGCTCCCCACGTCCACGCCATTAGAGAGCTGCAGTTCTCGTGACAAAAGAATGGAAAGGATCAGGTGAACCACACGCTAGATTTCACGTACATTCTCTCTGTAGGTGAGGTTGAATGGCGACCTCCTCTACCGCAGGCTTTGACTGCATGCCCGTTTCACCGCCAAGTTGCTCTTGGATTCCCCTTCGCCATTGATGTGCTCCTTTTGATGGTTTCACTCTCGTGTCATACAAATACTGGGAGAGAGGAACAAAAGTGTCCTTGTGCGAGGAGGCGTCACGAGCCTCCTTTGGGCTCCTGCAGTCAATGCATCTACCATTGATCTGCCTCTTCCCGCTACTCTCGACCTGGCAAAGGAGAACATACTGCATCATTGTTTATATTTGACAGTGAATATGAGAGCATTTCTCCAAGAATGATTTCTTCTCTGTAAGCCTCAAATTTTCTTCAATAAATAAGAGTGATACATTTCGCAGTGTCTTATCCAAGAATATAATATTTTTTTCTCTATCTAAGCCCCCAAATTTTCTCAAAAAAAAAAAAGAAATAAATAAAAATTGCTCGTCACCAACATCGGAAATGGCACTCAACTATCACTCAAAATGAAGAAATACAGTAGAATTCAGCTCATTTATCTGTTAAAAATGGCCGATTACAGTGTTGATGAATGTACTAAAAGAAACTCTTGCCGTGCCTTCTCCATCAGATGATGATTGGGTCTTGATCTTGATGATGAACTATCTTTTCTCGGCATCCTTACGCGAGCATGCTGTTTCTGGTCCAACTTATTGCTTTGAAGAGGGAGCATAGAAGAGCCATCACACTCTGTTTTCAGAGTTCCAAATCTATGAAAAAGATGAAGCTATTCCTATTTCCACATCTTCTTCGTGGGAAATGACAGTTTCTTCAGAAGATTGAGGCCAAAATGGTGATAGGCTCACGACATTGCCGATGATAATTAGAGTTGGGGAAACTAATTCTGCTAGTCTAACCTCATTTGCAAGATTGTTCAGCATGGAAAATACCTGCGACAAAGGACAATATTCTATTTACCATTGGAAGATACCTTCAGTACAAATCAAATTTTTAGTAATCCTATAAACTGAATTTATTGTTTCAATGGAAATACTAGAGCACTTACCATTCGCTGCTGAGGTGTAGTACCTCGTTCCACCGCAACAGCTGGAGTATTTGAGGGTAAACCATGATTTATCAATTTGGAAGAAAGAGCTGATAGGGTCGATAAACCCATGTAGACAACCAAAGTAGATTCAGGGTCAGCAGCACATTCCGCGACATATAAAGGATCTGTACCTCCATTCCTCGAATGCCCAGTCAGAAATCTAACACTGCAGTAAAGAACAAACATTAAGAATACAAACATAATTTATGAAATGGCTAAAACTAGCTAGAGCAGTAACTGATGACAAAACCTGCATTACTAAACAAAAGGTGTTTATGGGGAAAACTAATTCATCAAATTGCAAATAACAAAAAACTACATTACTAGTTTATGTTTGCTTTGCCGATGGTTAAACTAATGAAAAACTTTATCCACATAAAAAATTCATGACAACCAGAATGATATGGACATACAGCGTTTGGAGCCTATGCAGATCAATTTGCTTTGCAATTTGTACAGTATGGACTATGGAGTTTAATAAAAGTCCACACAAATTCAGTGATCACCATGTAAAGTTTCTTCCAGAAATGAAAATTTGAATGAATAAAGGTCTTTAAAACTTTATCTGTTTATTCTATGGCCAAATCAGCACCATGATAATCTCGAACTTAAAACGAGCAAATGAGAAGTATTGTCGGGACAAGAGTTTCCTTTTTCTTTCCTTTCGTGAATTTAAATCAAAGGAGAGAAACTGAAGTACATCTGAATACATGATTAGACTAATAGTAAAACAGTCAAAAAAAAATTGCAAATTCAAGAGGCACAGTTGATGCATCGGAGCCCTTAGCAGATGTATCAAATTTGGCCATTGTGACTGATTAAGGCCCTCAAAATTAACTATATTACCATGCAACATCATTAGCTATTAACTAAGTGTGGCAGCATAATGAAATCTACAGGAATGAAATCAATAACCTAGGCCTTGACAAAAAATAATAGCAGATATGTTTATAAAAAAAGGGATTTGATAATCATAATTTTCACTTTAAAAAATATTCACAAGTTGGTTCCAGAGGTGAACAGGTCACTGTAAACGGCACCAGAAAGACAGGCGTCCATGAAAAACTAACACGATTCTACCACAACTAACAATTGATCCATTCAAGATGAGACTTCATTCGCTATATTTTGGTTACAAAGAGGTGCAAAGCATCCAACGATAACATGTACAGCCCTCTGAAAAATAGAAGCTTATAGAATTCAGCAGGAAACATGCAATTGCATTTAATCATTCAAATGAATCATTCTGGGTAAAGTTACACTTACCTATTTGCGACACCTCTGTGAGTGAGTGGAATTCCAAGCTCTGCTGCTATTCCAGAAGCAGAAGTTATTCCTGAATAAATGACAATATAATCACACATGGTCAACAAATTTCATTCATATAAACAGTAAGTTGAGTTAGAAGTTTCCATACCTGGAATAACCTTAACACTGATTCCTTGTTGCTGTAAAAAATCCATTTCCTCTCCACCTCTACCAAATATCTAAAATAAAATGTACAATCAGCAATCATTGCTGTGACAAACTTAAAGCCCAATCCACAGCAAGAGAAATTAAGGATTATAAGTTTGTGCAAGAAACAAGTATGAATCAGCAGTTGGCAGTGTTTCTTAACCTTAGGTATGGACATGCTCCGATTTCTGACAGAACCACTTTTTCTCCATTTCTCTTTTAAAGAAGCTAGGTGGAGTAAGTTGCTTGTGTGACCCAAAAAAATGACTTGCATCAGGTGTCTTAAGTATCAGTTAGCTGTGGGCTTTTCCTACCAAGATAATAGATAGCTGAAAGTTGAAACTCCATCCCTACATATATGACAGTCATTCTGTTTTCATTTTCTCTCAATCTAGCTTCAACTATGTTAGTTTCGACTATTGCAGCGTAATAATATATCAACCAACATATACATCCTATAAAAGATTTAACATAGCATCATGAAGCATGCACAATTTTTTGTGCAAAAATCCCTTCATATTTTCATGAACATCACCAAGCAGTTGAAATAAGGTGTCCTGAGGTAACATTTACATTTATCCTATTCAGCTTTAAATGGATAGTCAGAGATGAACTGCAAGGTAAGAATCAAAGAGAAAAGGGGATTTTGTAACTTTTTTTCTATATCCATAATTTTGGCCTCTCAAAACATTGCAGGATTAGGATCACATCAGACGACTCCAACATGAATATACTTGGAATAAGCACAGATATACTTGGAACAGTCTGATATAAACTAGTGATCAACACATCACTATCAATATCCATGCACTTAAACTAAATACTAAAATGAAATAAAATTCCTTTGATGCTCTTTAAATGGTCCAGATATAGCTTACCCTAATCCTTCACAACGAGTAAAATGCAGAGAAAACTCACCAGAGGATCTCCTCCTTTCAGTCTCACCACATTGGCACCTGCCTCAGCGAAGCTCAGAAGCAGCTCATGAATCTCCTCCTACAGTAACACAGCAAAGAAGTAAAGAACATCCGAGACCAGTGAAAACGATACACATTTGATCTGTCACTAATTGCAACCGGAAGAATACAGGGTGAGCTGAGAAGAAGGATTTTCCATTCAAAAACAGTGACGAACCTGAGTTCGACTGTGGTAACCGGCAGTCTTTCCGACATAGAGCAATCTAGCATCAGCTCTGACCAAACCCAGCACATCATTGGACACCAACCGATCGTAGAGGATGAGATCGGCCTTCTCGATCGCTCGCACCGCCTTAAGCGTCAGCAGGTCCGGATCCCCCGGCCCCGTCCCCACCAGCGCGACGCTCCCCGGCCTAGCACTACCGCCGCCGCCGCCAGCCTGCCTAGCGGCCCTGAGAGCTTCGAGGAGCTTCTTGAGCTCAGGCAACTGAAGGGCGATCTCGTTCTCCCTGTCGTCAACGCTGCTGGAATGGCATTGGGCGGAGAAAGGCGAAGACGAGGCGGGTTCGTAGACCCAGCTATCTCGTTGGTACCTGGCAGCGGAGTGCACCTCGGTGAAGGGCGAGGAAGCGGATGAGGAGCAGACGCCGGGGCAACGGGAGGGGCGGATGTTGAAGGAGAGGGGAAAGGGGGGAGGAGGGGATTTGGGCGAGGGATGAGATTTGGAAGAGGAGAAGCGCTGTGGATTCGTTGCGAAGGAGGAGGAAGCGGCGGCAGAGGCGGAAGCTAAAGCCATTGCGGTCGTTGCGCTGAGTAGGGGAGGATGGGGAGGTGTTAAGAAGCTGTGGTTTTTCTTTGATCCGACGGCGGCTCCACAAAGTAGAAGAATTTAGACGGCAGAAAGGGGAAGCGAAAAGGGAGTAAGCAAGCGCAGGCTCGAAAGGTCGCTCGCTCTTTGGTGGCGTCCAAGGGGCGGACCAGGAGACCCCATTGCGCCTCCTGACGAGGATAAGAGGTCCACCAGATTCAATGCACTAGTGTATGTATGTACATATTAGAACATGGGCACGTCTATCTGGTGAAGATTCCTTTTGTTCGGTCTCTCCCCAACTCGAAGACTGTCAAAAAAATGGCTTTTCTTAATGGGATTGGGGCTTGCTTGCGAAAGTAATGATGGCTAATGTGCCTCGCCATTCGCCGTACACTTACGCGTACGTTGGAAAGACTTAACCTTTAGCTCCGACCAGGAAGAATGGGACTGGAGTGATGGGCTGTTGTACCCTTTCTCTGTTAAAAGAAAAGGATCGAACTGGTTCAGGTCGGATCGACCCCGGAGTCAACAAAACTATGATTGATACGAATTTACTCTACTAGCCAACCGGGAAATTAAGGCTCGGTGAGACAGACTCGAGTCATCCGACGCAAAACTCAACTTAGGGCTCCGGCTGGCTGGGCCTAGTGAGCTCCGAGACTGACACCATAGATGAACTCTCCACAGAGTTTGATCACGACGAGATCAAGAGAAAACGAAGTTTTCGTCTGTTTCTCTTCATCCGAACAAGAGGTGAAACTTCTTCTACTACAAAACCTCTAATCAAACGTGTTCTGTGAAGAACACCAGATTCCTCGTATAACCTTTTACAATGCTGGCCTTGTTCCAATTCAAATGTCCAGGTATTTTACACCTATTAACATGGATTCCATCCGTAATGTCTGCTATGGCGTCACTTCAAACATGTATTAGTAGTCTACGAGCAACGTGCCATAATTCATTGGCCTAATAGTGAGACATGAAAAGAAGCCTTTCTTTCAGGTGCTTTCTATAATAACAATGTAGAATCAATGAAACAATGACAAAAAAGTATCCAATTATTACAGGGGATGGATGCTCATTCAGTATCATCCATATAATATACAACACTAGTTTCCTTCGTATCAAACTGCCACTAACCTCTCTATGATCCTATTTCAATAACTGCACGCCAATCAGACGGTTGATTTAAGACATAAAGGCATGATTATCTCCAAAAGAAACAATGTATAGCAGATGTTGTGACCAACAGGAGTTTTCTTAACCCAATCATGATAATTTTAACTCGTCATCCCTGTTACCAAGATCAATCATTAAAATGCAATAATTCCTCAAAAGGTTATCAGATAACAGAAAACTAACGTCATACCGATATTCCAGGAATGTGAAGAAAAACCAATGAGATGAAATACAAGCAGAGGCAAATGATCGCTCCAGAAATAAAATTATGGAAGAGACGTTTGCCGTCTTTACTAGGGATAAAGGTTGCTTTCAATAAATTTGTCAGATCAAATATTCTGTATGATATCTGCAAGAACGATAAATTTCAAATATTTCAGTCAAATTTATTGATGGAGTTTTTGCTCACTTGATGTGAAATTGACTTACAAAGAGGTAAATTGCCGTAGTAAGTAGGAAATTGAGCATAGGGTAACTCGGAATGAAACAAAGTAGCCATTTGGGCTGACCATTTGGCATGCTCGACCTGTATATCCATGAAAGACAGGCATTGAAGTTTGTTAGGACCTGTAATTCCAGGCTAATTCAATTACGGAACATGTTTCAAGAGTCAAGCTGCGATAAGACAGCTTCACAAAATTCTGCACCAAAATTTATTTTATAGTCAACTCCAGCCAGCAAGTGACAGACTTATAGAACAATAGGTGTACTCTGGTTTTGATTATTCAAGGTAACACAAATACTTATCATGATTAATGAAGCAACACACAATAACAACAAAACCGTAAAGTCCTAACTATTAATGAAGCAACACATGGATCTACTACAAATATAATTGTTCCTTAGTATCTCAAAGTTTACGAGAACAAGACTGAATATAAATTGTCAATCTAGCCTCTGTTTCATATTCCCAATGACGATTTCATTATAAACTATGTGACAGAAGAAGAACTACTAAAATAGAAGTAGAGAAGGGTGGGTCAGGTAAGCAATTGTGTGCTGGAGAAATATTATAATTGCACAACAGTGGGACTAGTATAAAACAAATTAGAGTGAAGACATGAAATGAAATAAGATATCAAGCGCATATGGGTATGTACTGCCTCCCCTAAGGATCAAATACAGACACTGCTTCTTTTCTGGAATATCATATCTATTATATAATCATGAGAATTGAAAAAGATGGAAGTATGGAAATTTCATTAAAGGAGGAATGTGTGTTAATGTAGAATAATGTTGGATTGAAGAAATCTAAGAATTACATCCAAAGCAGGCACCTATCAGAAAAGAAAAACCAAAGCAAATACACCAAGGGAGCACATATGGGACTTCTGGAAGGATAAAATCTGTGAGAATTTGGACAGAAATCATAAGAATGAAACTAAGTTTCAGCTAACTGGCAAGAAGCTCTACTACTGGCTCAGGTTGCAGAAATAAGTATTCAATCATAAGACCGGCTAGCTGCCTACACAAGATAGACTGATCAAATAATGGAAGTTAATACCTATATTTTTCACCAATGGTAATGCTTGTTCTACCAATTGACTGGGTTCACTGATGCTTGTATTACCAAATGACTGGGTTCACTGATGCTTGTATTACCAAATGACTGGATTCAGCCAT
Source organism: Musa itinerans (assembly GCA_001649415.1). Lineage (NCBI taxonomy): Eukaryota > Viridiplantae > Streptophyta > Magnoliopsida > Zingiberales > Musaceae > Musa > Musa itinerans. Next base: position 208,877 of record LVTN01000492.1, on the reverse strand, counting down.
GCAAGTTTTGTGCCAAAGTGAGCCAAAAGCCAGAATCTCAGGCCGAGCGATGATCACCCAAGATAATCAAGTCCTTAGGGATCCTAGACCGAGTCTCTATTGTTGCATAGAGTAGATTTAGCTGGACCATTCCCCAGTCAGACTCAAAGGCCGAGCGATGGTCACCCAAGATAATCAAGTCCTTAGGGATCCTAGACCGAGTCTCTATAGTTGCATAGAGTAGATTTAGCTGGACCATTCCCCAGTCAGACTCAAAGGCCTTTTACAGTCAGCTTAAGCCTGACCAATCAATGAGGTGAAAGTAGGGTCAGGTAAAATCCATGCTAAGGCACTTTCATATCCAGATGAAGCCGGATACTGTTTCACGTATGTATGTCCTTTATATATCTGTATTCATAAACATATTCTGGAACCCTAACACTTCCAGATATGAGTCCAATTCTATCTGCATATAGAAATCCAAAAATAATAGAAGAAAAGTGACATTCGATTGATTTTCCAGATCTGGATGAATTTATGTTTTCTCATTCTTCCTTTCTTTCCACACAATTGCTATAAAATTTTGACAATATGTCTGATACATTATCTTAGTAATTTCTTAAAGATATATTCAACTCATATGGTTTCACATATATATATCAACCTTAAATCCTCGAATCCATGACCATATCTGTACCATATACACAAATACAGTTCAAAAATATAGTATGTCTGATATCCATACCCAAGTTTACATGTGCTAATTAGAAGTGGATACCATATATTTTTTCTAATACCCAGTTCCTATCCAAACTACAGAGAAGCCAAAACCGCCCATATCCTGTCCTGTCAAGTTTTCTATATGTTTTCTATAAGCAATTTTCTTGCTCATTCAAAATTATTCAGTTAAAACATAGTGAGGTCAAAGAACATGAATGTCATTTGAAAGATCTCATAAGCTCATTGCTAAAGTGTATTAAAGCATTCTAAGCAGTTATATGCTTATTAGTGTGTCAAATTGTAAAGTTGGAGAACACTCAAAATATTCTAGTCAAAACGTAGCAGGATTGAAGTTATCATACCTCAGCCAAATATGGATCTGAGAGATATAGGTCTCTAGTGTGATCTTACCAAGCCACCTGGTAAACAGAGAAGAAATGGTTAAAAAGTTTTCAGACGCAAAGATCTTGAAAGCAAACCTCAGAGCAAATGATGCAACTTACGCAAAGAGAGAGAGGGAGTAACTGCGAAGCCGCTGGGTAAAGTTCCGCAGGCAAATATAAACACTGGAATTAACCAAAACCAAGGTTATAATCTCTTCTAAGGCAATAATTTATAAATTCAAATTTATTTTAGATAAGCCTATACGCACGTGATTGGGATCCATGACGTGTACGGATGAAGTTTGTTGTAGGTAATTTTGTCTAGTTTGTAGATGTATTCATACCATAAAAAACCAACCTGCAAGAATTAAAAGGATTTGTCCTTAATCACTGTTGATTCTGCAAGTCATCCTACCAAATTAAAGTAAATGCTCATGACTCACCAACAAGGAAATAGAAACTATGCTCGTTTTAATAGACAGTTTCCTTTTAGTATCAGATTCTTCAAGCTTTTCCATCCATCTTTCAACCTGTCATGGACTTGAAAATATGAGCTGCTGAAGAAAACAGAAAACAGATGAACATTCAAAATTGCAAGTGAGAGTAATCCATGAGCATACTAAAACCAATACCATAAAGATACTACCATGAACGAATTAGAAAAAAACTATTAATAAACATAAAACACTACATATATTCAAGAAACTTACGATTGGATGGTAATATGCATATATCATTCCAACGATCCAAATATAGCGATCAAGGCCAGATCTGAAGTGCCACTCATGTAAGCGTGGTAACTTTGCTTTTTTAGGATCTGGATCTTTGTATCCTGCATCAGAAAACCTTAGAAAAATTGCAAGATTTGAGTGTCAGAAAATAGGCAAAGTTAAAAGTTACTGACCTATCAAGAACGTGAAAGGAGTCCACAGGAGATCAAACACCCCAGGAACTTCCCAGATTAAGATCACCACCAAAAAGCAGCATATTATCTTGATGGTCATTACAGGTGCAATCTCATTATACTTGTTAAAGATGCCAAGTGCTCCATAAACCATGAGAGTAAAAAGTGTGTGCATTGGACAGATATAGTACAGGGTGTAATCATTGTTCAGGACAAGGCAGCAAAATGTCACAAAGAAATTTAGCCTCCACATCATCTGCGCTTTGATATGTAAACATTGTGCTTCCAGATTAGTAAGAGAAAAAATTGATAACATAAAGTATCAAGGGATTGGAACTGATGCAGGCACCTGAGCAAACCGAGCAAGGCTGAAATCCTTGCGCACGTAATAGTAAGAGAAGTTCCCAAAGCCAGTCATCCACACATAAGCAGCAATGAACACTCGTATTGCATTGTACATTTCAGTGGCAGCAAAGTAGTGGTACATTAAGAACAGAACCTGGAAAGAAGATGGTTAGATGAGTATGCAAATACAGAGAAGTTCTCTCAAAAAATAGTATTTATAAATTTGAGACAGTCAGTCTTTATGGTGCATATATAACATTGTCAACACCGTATATGTCAATATAATAACCAAGATGTGACGTATCAAATATTACTATCTAAACCAAGGTTCGTAATTTCGTACCGTATCGGAGTATCGAGTTCAGCTCGGTATGGTACAGTACGAGTATACTGAGCGGTATACTTTGGTGTACCGCTCAGTATATATATATGTGTGTGTGTGTGTGTGTGTATAATAATAATAATAATAAAAGTTAAAAAAATAAAAAAAGGGGGCGATGTCGCCGAGGTTTCTTTGCGGGAAGTTTCTTCTCTTCGTGAAGCCTTGGCGACGTCGCCGAGGTTTCTTCTCCCCATGCCGAGGCTTCTTCTCCTCGCGCGGATTAGGAGAAGTCATCGACGACGCCGAGGCCACGTCACCTCAGACGAGAAGGCGACATCTCGTCAGCGGCATCTGACGAGGGAGGGCGACGACGGATCGGGATCATCGAGGGGGAGCAGTACCAAATCTCCAGGGTCTCCCTTTTCTTCTCCCTCTTCTTCCTTCTCCCTCGGCTAATACTGCTCGATAGCGAGCGGCGACGGTTGAAATCAACCATCACTGGTCGATTTCGGGTGGTAGTGGGGCGGAAACAACCCCAATCAACCATCACCGGTCTATTGGCGGACCGGTACGTACCGCCCATATCATTCGAAATTAAAAACCTTGGTCTAAGCTCAATGACAGACAATTACTGAAATAAGAAAATAACACTACTCAGACCTTAAGAAGATACAATCATTAAACAAAGAGACTCCTCAAAACACAAAAGAAGCATAAGATTTTTTATGGAAAATTATTTGACATAAAAATTAATATTCAATAACTAAAAGGTATGTTCCAGAGTTATATCTCCATATCATAAATAAATAGGCTTTTTTCCAAACATGGTATGCTATGAAAAGTATTGATCTATTGGAATAACTTAACATTCTTATGGTTCAGTTTCGACATCGGGACTAGCTCGAGCCCTGCATAACTTTTCCCAGCTACTGACTATCCATTTAAAGAATTTGCTCCTTCAAGTGGCATATGGATTAATAAGGTCTCAGCCTCTAAAATCAAACTTGTAATAGTGAATCATAGATCCAAATGAGAAAATGGTTCTTTTGACATGGAGAAGGAACTTGAACCATGATGTTGCCATACCATTTTTCATTTGCCATAGCAGATGTGTCTCCATCAGAAATATGTTAGAAACTAATGTGCATATGTGCCACACACTCTTTGAACATTTCACAAATGAGTATATGAAATCCGTCATAAGCAAGGTTTTTAATTTCGATGTATACCGCCCAATATGGGCGGTACGTATCAGTCCAAGAGCTTCTTGGCACGCGGACTGCCCGCTACCGGGCAGCACCAAGGTTTTGACCCCGTATCGGGCGATACGAGGCTGTACCGGGCAATAACGGTCGAAATCCAACCATTACTGACTTGTACCAAGTGGAAACGGTCGAAACCGACCATTACCGACCTATATCAAGTTTCAAACAGTCAATTTAACCATTGGAGGCATCCTAAAGGGTTTTTAAACCCTTTTTCCCCCCTTTCAATTCATTTCACTTTTTCTATTTTTCAAGTATTTTCAGAGTTTTCAGCTATTTTAGGTGTACCGTCAATACGCCTCGGTACATAACGTACCGAGCAAGGCTTGGTATGTTAGTACAGACTAAAATTATGAACCTTGGTCAGAAGTACTATTTACATCATCATATCTTTAGTGTTCATTTAATTCAAAACTACTAAGTGAAGTCCCCAGAACTGACAATTCTTAGGCAGCAACCAGAATAGAAATTCATATTGCAAATGTCTTTAATTACCAAAGCATTTAATCTTGGCCTTTCTCCTCCAAGCATTTAAAAGGCCTCAAACATAGAATTACCCCAAGGTCTGCCGCATTTTCCAGAGTATTAAAGTTTTTAACCACAATGGAAACTTTGCATCCTTTGCATATCAAGATAATAACTATGCTTATCTCTCTTCTACATAGCTCTGCTTTCTTATGTTGTAAGCAAGTTTCAATTTTTTCTCCAGCTAGTGCTGGTAATGTTTCACCTAACAGCATAGGGCCTGTGCCAGCGAGCACCAGGCAATTTCATGCCATGCTGTCACAATGACAATAACACCCAAAGGGTGTGTCACACACCCTCAGTACAGATGAATATGTGCAGATAATCATGCCAGCACACAGTCGAAGTTCATAGCTGCTGAAAGTCAGAATGGTGGCAGCAGGCACACTCACAAAGTTACTGTTATTTTGGGTTTGTACTTCAAATGCACTTTTCATGCTGAGGAATATATCTTGCTCAATGCTTAACACATGTTAAATAGTCAAGGGCTGCATAGCCACATACAGTGGATAAATTTTTCAAAAAAAAAAAAATCTCTAACTTGTCCACCTACTGTGCTTTAATGTCCCTGATAATAATTCATTTCATCTAAATGTCCTTTTGGATTCTGCAGTAGAACTGCATGAGAGGGGGGAAATATCACTTAAGTAATGAGGTAGAAATCATAAGAATGGCTCATCCATTAGGATGTTTTTTGAGACAATGAAACAGTTTGATCATATATTAAACTTGGAACTGTATACTTCTCCACAATGGACAAGTTTTTAACCTTTCTTATCAGAATTCCATGTATTAGTATTCCACATATTCTGTTGCAAATAGTTGACCATGACAAAAAAAATAAATTTATATGTTGATAATTCACCATACAGTAAGAACAATATACTAGTCAGTTATTTTCTGAGCAAAGATTTGCAATTAATTAATAGAACAGAGTCAAAGACAATAAATAAGTTTTTTTAACTCAAAACATATTTTATTTTCAAAGTGATCTAAAAGTGGAACATAAAATTTCCAGCTTAGGTTTAAACAGTGACAGGTCGAAAGACGATAAATTGCAATGATAATCCAGGTTAGGAACCATTCATCATCATATTAAGATTTATCTAAGAGATCATAACATGTATTTTCCAATACATAATTACCACCTACGGTCTCATGCCATGGAGATCACTTAAAACTAAAAATTAGCATATAAGTAGAAAATTAACAGACCTGCATCCATCCTTTCCATTCCTCAGTTTGATGACGATTCAGGAACAGTATGGATTTCCCCGTGAAAGCTGATTTGTCAAGGTGCTTTTTTAAAGAAGTCAAGGCTGAAGCTATTATAAGAATAATATAGAGAAAAAGAAATAGGTCCCGGCTGTACGACTGGCAAAAGCAAAACAAGTAAATCAGAAAAAGAGTAATCAGCAAAAATCTAGAAATTCATTACACAATTTAATCAGCAAAACATAAACAAGTAAAAAATATTTGACATTTGTTCACTATATCACATGCTAAAACAATAACCAGACAGGAAAACCATACAGCCTGATGCAGGTAAAATTGGAGAGACAGTTGAAAGAAAAAATATTACAAAAAGTAACCTTAAGTTGGAAAAATGGGTACCGAAGAATTGTTATATCTGAAACAACCATAACTACAAGTGAACCATAGTTCTAAAGTTTAAGTGATCTTCAAAGCATTACATGTAAAGGTGCCCTAATTATTCTTGAAGCCAACTTTTGAGTTTATTCTTTTCTTTAAACTAGGCCTATGAAAAGCAGGAACACAAAAAATTATTTATTCTAGTAGCCTCTCATCAACTGCAGAAGTAAAGAATGATCAAGAATTGGAATGAAGTGCTATTATGAAAGAATGTTCTTATCTATAACAAATCTTTCTCATGCATCATGAATCTACTGCAGATGTCTGAACATAATATGTTCTCCAATATCAATATCACAATCACATTTCTTAACTCTCAGATCAACCAGATCACATAGAAAACAATATAAACTTTACTCAATGAAACATAAATGAGCTTTGAAATACTGGACACGATATTTTGGTAACCCATTTCATATAGTTTTCAGTACATGCAATATTAATTATGAACTACAAAATTGGTCCAAGACAGATTCCAGAAATGAAGATTCACTTTGTTTATAGTTTATACAGAACTTATGTATTACCCAAACACTTCAAGATAATTTAAAATTCACACAAAAATAAATAATAATAAATCATCATTTAGCAGGTATACAACATAAGGAAAACAAATCAAAGCACAAGGCAAGAACCTTGGTGGACTGTGAAAACAGATTTGTCCGGTCACAAATGTAGAAGTAAACAATAATTGCCCCAAATTCCGACCTGCATGATATTAACCAAATAATCAGGGTTGAATAGTCATACTTACCAAACCTACCCAACAAGTATATCATAAAGGCATCTTACATGGATCTCAACACTGCTCGATGTTCAAGCAAGAAAGACTCATCCATTGATATAAACCTAGAATATGTATCAATTCCAAAACAAATCAATATCAATGATTTAGTGAAACATACAGAATGATGAACCACACCATCTTTCATGAATCTTCCAACAACCTGATCAAATTTGCTCGGACTGATGCATTATGCAATCTTGCAGATGATGATCTTGATAAGCCTCGTTCAAGCAAAGCAGCCCGATCATCTTCCTTGGCTGCTTCTTTATCCAGGTCAACCAGATTTACATCTGAATGACTGAAGAACACAAAATATAATGTTGCTGAGAGGCATATAGGACTCTGAACTTATAGATCAGTTATGCATGTTAATAACTTATGTAAAAGAATAGGAAGGTGCATGTAAGTTGAGGACATTCCAAACAATTTTATGATATGAAGCTTCTTTTGATATATATCAACTTATCCTAAACAAGGTCCACCCATAGTTTATTTGCTAAGGTATTGTTTCTCAAGAATAGGAAGAAAAAACTAGAACATCTGAGTCCATATCACTTTCTCAGTTGACAAGCTTGCTCTGCTCATGAGTTTTACAAACTTAATATATTTGATCCTGCACTAGATGTCATAAGCCATTCTATTGATGGTAAAAAACTCAATGCATTCAAATGCAGCACATTTGTTTTAATGTATCATGAGTGATAAATTTGAAAAACATCTCCAAACACATTCTAGTTAGGCAATTAACAAAAGTAAAATTGCTCTTACATAATCAAGTGATTAAAGGCATCCAAAGTTCCTACCTATAACTGCTGCAAATTGCACTTAAGAAATTTAGCATCAGCGATAATGAAATTGTTTTTCTCTGAGTACTTACTTATCTACAAGACAATGTTTAACATAAACTGCTTTGATTCCATAAGCCACTAAACAAATGTGACTTTCATCTAGTAGAGTGAAACACGTGCTTCAGGAATAAAAAAATTAATCATATTCCAGAATAGATATCTTACACTTTTGTAAGAGAGGAAGACCTTTGGTACTCCAATATTTCTGAATATAACCATGCAATAAAAACAGGGAAAAAGCCAAGCAAGAACGACACCTGAAATTAAACATATGACAGAAGACAAACATCACTTTAAATAACATGTCACTTAGAAATACTTGAAAAAAAAAACAAAACCAGTTGGATATTACAAGAAATATTGTGGAGGTAGAAAAAGAAATCATGTAAAATTTCAACCACAAGGCTAAATTAGGGTTCTGCTAATTTTCTTATTCACCATCAAATTTAGCGAATGCATAACTTCATTTCCTGATAATTTTAAGTCCAATAGCAGTAAAAAAATATTAAAACTATTTCAACAATAAGTTTCAATGTATTAGATAAGTATCTTAAAGGTATCAGGTATCCACATACATTGGGAGCAAAAATATAGTTACTTAGAGGCTCTGTTATGGCAGGGTTGAGGCCTTATTCCTTGTTGGATGACTGGGACTTAAGGAGGATCACTAAGACTACGAGGGTAATGTCTCACAAAATGATTGTGGATTTAAAAGATGCTAAACTTTTGTATACAACTTCTGTTTAGCAAACAAAAAACAAGTTCTCAGCAATATTTGAGTTTCCTTGTGTGAAAGCTTCAAATGTTGCTATAATGATTAAAATGCTCCAACTTTTTCAACCAAAAGAGATTTCTTTTACCTCCACATGCACAAATCTGACTGTTAAAATAAATATCCCCCAGGAGATGGAGAAGATTACTTCATCTCCAAATTTGAGCATCCTTTACATGCTAAATAGTTTAGTTAGGCAAAACCGGCATATATAACAAAAAAAGGATGTCCCAAAAAATATGCAACATGGTTCTGGAAACTATATGACCAGTTAGCAAAATATGCAAAATGGTTCCTATAATTAATCTAGCAATTATATTATATTCACTAGACCTCCACACTGGTAATTTAAGGTTAGCTGATCATTGCAGACATAAAAATCACAATAACATACATATTTTAACTTTCTTTGTGGTGAATAATTGTTAAAAAAAATGAATGCATGCAAGCCACAGAAGATTGTTGAGTTTTCAAGAGAAAAATAAGTAATACAAATTAACAAACAACAAATAAGCCTGAGAAAAGGGAAAAATTAATGCATCACGTCCTTTCATTAAAATTATCCATCCTTCACAAACCCATAAAATATTCCATCCAGAAAGGAATCAAATATGCTTGTTGGACTGGTACGTACCAATAGGTATTTATTGTTTCAACCAAGAACCGTTATCAGATCATATAAGTATGCATCAAACACTATTTACTATTTATTACTATTTTAGTCATTTCATGTTGTACAAGTCGGTCTAATTCCTGGAATATAGGTACTACCACTGATCCAACCAGTTGTTGAAACCAACACATGACCAAGATTTAAATCCTTACCATATAGTTCCTTAACAATGTCCCAATAATTGTTTCAGGATAGGGATATTTCTTTTCCAAATATTGTTCCTAATCACACCCCACAAATGGCTAGTGATCCACACAATCACCCATAGTGTCCCCTGATCACAAAGGAGTACATGCCAATCTGATCTGGTATCATCTTTTACATCCGAGATATCATATAAAGAACTATCCAAGTGACACTTCTTGATCTTTCAATACCACAAGTGTCTACATAACTTTTCGTGCAGACTAAAAAAGGACCAATATGGACAATCATGTAAAGTCTCTTAATACTTGGCAAACACTTCCTAAATCTTACCATGTATCAAGGAACCCTCACTGAGATTTTCATGTTTTTCTTTGATACGTGGAAAAAATATCAATCACAACCACAACTAAAGAAAATAGCCTGCTCTTTGAACGTGGGTTGGCTTTCACAGTCACTAGATCAAAAAGTTCAAAGGATATACAATTATACATCATGTCACAAAAATTCGCATACTTGCATTTAAACACAGAGGTTTCTCATGTGCATACACCAACAATTGGAAACAACTCAAACATCCACAATATGAATAGGCTCCGATGCATTCAAGTAACATGCTAGTAAAACTCATGTTCAACTCAAGTTCTTTGCTGAACCAGCATCAGATATAGAAATAGACAACTAATAAAGCACATAATTAAACTGAGGGTCGACACCAAACTTCTCAAGCTTTCTCAAAAAGGTTAGATCTAACTATCTCTCCGCAGTACGTCAGCTTACTAATCATACTAATGCCCAAACCACTGCGAGCATTTCTGACACCGGAATTTCCAAGATTCGCCAAAGCAACAGCTCACCCAAAAATCCATGAAACACTTACAAAGTATCCCTACGAATTTGAAACCCCAAAAAGAACCACCAAAGAGTCCATGGAACCCTTACAACAGATCCCTACGAATCTGGGCCCCGAGAAACAACAAAAGAGCACCAAGATTCCACGTACCTGACCGGCGGTCACTGGACCGGAGACCACCATCTTCCTCCACAACCGAACCGAGCCCCGAAACAAACTGCAAGAAACGACGGGATCAAGAACCAAATAGATCCAAGAATTAAGAGAATCAAAGAAGATCAAGCGACAGATACGCCTACCTTCTCGTCGGGATTCAGAGGTGGATCTTCATCAACATGGGAGGTTCCGGAGAATTGGAAGCGCCAAAGCAGCCACGGATCTGAAGCAACCGATGATGGGCACGAGACAGAGTCAGAGAGTGGGTGGAGGGATTATAATGGTAGGACTACAGGAGAGAAGTCGCCCTCGCACGGGTTCGAGTTGGGGGAGCGGTTGGCGAAGAGGGAGAAGTGTCGGAGCCGGAGTCGGCGATGGTTGCTTGCCTTCTCTCCTCCGTCAAATCATTGTCTTATTATTATGTCCCATATTTCTCATAAAAACAAAGGGTTAGTAAGAGAAATTTAATAGCATGTACATATGCGTCGAAAACGAATCGTCCGGTCGCCATCGGGCGATAGGTTGTAGCTATGGGCCCACTTCGGCTCCATGATAAGCAATTCCGGTTTGACTTAGCCGCCTGTCTCGAGCCATACACGGAGGTATTGCTAATGCAGTAGATCTGTAGTTAGTACATTATACTCTTCCAATGAAATAAAATCACATCAACACTAATCATATGGATCATAATATTGTTATGTGCATGATCATAATTACAAAAGATACCCGTGGGTCATGGGTCACCTCCAGGGGTGGGCCCGCTGCTGACGTGGGAGGAGAGGCTGTGTTCCCTGTCTCGGCGGAGACAGGCAGGTCCGCCCAATTTGCACCGCTCGTTTGCGCTCTCAAGTACGCGTCATCCGTTGGCCTCTGATCGCATCGGGGAATTTGGGAGAGGAAGCGGGGGAAGAAGAAGAAGAAGAAGAAGAGAAACAACAGAAATCGCTCCATCATCGTCGAATTAGAGCCCTCTTATGCACAAGAAGGTAAACATAAAGTTCCACACTGAAGTGGCAATTGTTCCTCCTCCATGGTCGGCTCCTCCCATTTTCGTAAGAAGCGTTATGACGCTGGTCGAAGAAGAAGAAGAAGAAGAGAAACAACAGAAATCGCTCCATCATCGTCGAATTAGAGCCCTCTTATGCACAAGAAGGTAAACATAAAGTTCCACACTGAAGTGGCAATTGTTCCTCCTCCATGGTCGGCTCCTCCCATTTTCGTAAGAAGCGTTATGACGCTGGTCCGGGATATTTTCAAGTCTGTTCGAGCGCAAAACATGATCCTATCTGGTCTTTAAACCCCCTTCTTCCGGACATGGTCTTTCTGCCTTCGTTTACGAATTTTACTTACAGGATTGTGGGATAAACTCGGCTTTGGTTCGTTGTTGCGGTATTGTAAGATAGCACTAAATAGGGTTAGTTAACTCGTCGTGAATCACAGAAATCTGGATGATCTTTTATGTTTTGCACGTTAACCCTAGGATCATTTCATACACTTGACTCTTCTGTCAGGTAATCCTCATATTTATCTGTAAAAATGTTTCCTTTACTTCATCTGTGATTCGTAGAGATATGGAGGAACTATTTTGGCACGCTAATCATTGGATCATTCCGTGCTCTTGTCCCTTGTGTCACGCAATCTTCATTAGCGTGATTTTTCAATAGTAAAATTTTCTACCTGTTAAAATGTTATCCTTTGACCCCTTTTTTTTGACGTATAGGCATTGGATAGATTAACGTGCCTTGTTCATAGGCATGCTTTGAGCTGATCGGATTGTGGATGGCCTTTTCGTTACTCGTGTATTACAAGAGTCTACGGTTTCTTGTGTCGTGCCTAAGTTGGTGTCTAAAAGGTCAGTTTTTTGGTGGCAGGAAAATTATAGAAAAAATGTAGGTTGTCTCCCTTTCATTTTCTTCTTTGTTAGGTGCAGCCCCAAATTCACCATAAGGAAATGGTGATTCTTTTCTTAGATTATAAATGATTGTTTTTTGATAAAACGATGGATATAATCCTCATTAATCAGCCTTCCACTATCATTTCATTTTCCTTCTTCTTAATTTCGAATCTAGATCAAGTTGGCATTTCACAAACAACTTAAACAATGAAGTTCAACATTCTGATTGGCCAATCGGGGATGCCTGCGTAGTGTTGGAATCTATTATGTGCTGTGAGCATAGTAAACCCATTTGTTTCTTGTATTGATAGTTCAGTTAGGGAAGTTGTTTATCACTGTCATATATGTGCATCTAAACCAATTCCACACTCCAACCCAGTGTTGTTAATGGTGTGGAAGGGCATAAGACCCACCAAGGCCCTAATTCACCGTTTCTCAGGTAAGGCTCACTGACACAAATAAGGCTTGCCCCTTATGCACCTCATCAAAAACCTAGGCCCAAAAAGGCACACCTTGTGTAGCTGTGTAGTTCTTGCATAAGGTCATGACAATCAATCCGATTGCTTTATCATATATTCTATTAAAATTTTCCAATCCTTGGGAATAGGAGAAATTGATTAGTGGACAACCTTCAATCATATATCTATTATAATCTTTTGTTCTTTTTTAATTCTGTTATATTTAATTGGTTTGTGCACCCCTCTTCTTTCTTCATTTTGTTTCAGTTGTATTTATATTATTTTATTTTAAGTTATGCTTTTCCATTTCTGCTTTGGTTTTCTTGCTACATTGCTTTTCTTCTGGCTATTGCATTGATGTAGTAACCTCCTTTATTCTACCAAGATGTGAACGATATCTTCATATTCATCTTATTTGCATTGAACAAAATTATTTATACCATTTGAACTAAGTTTAAATTGGCATTTGAAGTTCAAATACAACTGAATAGCTTTTAAATCATATTTCTAAAAAAGCACAATGAAAACATATTTATCCTCTTGAATGATGTAATCATTAATGGCTAGAGGATACTAGAAGATCTTTCTCGATAATTGCTAGTGTATGTGGATCATAATCGGACTGTTAGAATTGAGGAAATACTTCATTTTCATGGAAAACATTGCATACGGAAATAATCCTTTTTGAAATGCCTATATCCTTGTGAATGAGAGTAGATGTGTTAGAAGTAGAGCCAGAGGAGGACAAAATTTTCAGGCATAAACCAATCTTTACATTGTCGATATAGATATGCTTCAAATTAACTCTTAAAAATATCGCTGTTTGGATTTTTGTAGGATTAGTGTTTGACCCTGACAAAAATACCACCCTTTAAGCACTTCTGGAGACAAATGAAAAAGCCTTAAGATACCAAATGTTCGCCAAAATTTGAGGGCAATTGCCAATAGATTTGAGAAACCATTATAGCCTAATTGGTGCTGCTTTTCTTTGTGTTTACTATTTCTTCGCAGCTTTTCAGTCGATCTGTAGAAACTATACCGCGCATATGAATGCTGTTAGTGTCTCCAAATTTTAGTTTTGTGCGATCTTTCTGCTTATAATGTGCGGCCCTGAATAGTCCAGTTACATCTTGCTCTAGAATCTTCATAGTATGTTGTCTCTTTAGAAAATAAGAAAATCATCCATTTTTTTCTATATTTATTTTTACTTTGCTATACCTTTTTTGCTGTTGCAGTTTCTTAAGGGTTACTGGAGTCCATCATGTCAGACATGAATGTTGATGAACCTGTGAAACAAGATGAGGAGAATGCCATGCCATCATCTCAACAAGAGGTGATATTAGAACTTCCTTTCTCTTGATCTACAGATTCATGCAAAGGGTACTTGGGCCATAGCTTCTTGGGAACATATTGACTAGGTTGTATCAACTTATAGTTGTCATATGAAAAACCCTTTTGCAGGAGGAGGCGATTAAGAAAAAGTATGGAGGAATCTTACCCAAAAAACCACCACTCATATCCAAGGCAAGTTCATATACGTAGTTGGAACTGTTTCTTGCTGTAGTTTTATAACCAATGCAAGTAGTTTTTCTTAAGCATTCTTGGAAACCAACAGTTCAGATAAATTCTTTTTTAGGACCATGAACGGGCTTACTTCGACTCAGCGGACTGGGCTTTAGGAAAGGTATATTATCAGACTAAATATGTACAACACTAGTTTAATTTAAAATTTGATCTGGCCTTCTCTAAGTCTACTTGGTTTTATAACTACAGCAGGGAGGGCATGCTCAGAAGCCCAAAGGACCAGTTGAGGCACTCCGACCAAAGTTGCAGGTACTGACTTTTTTGACAGTTAGTAGTGCCACGTTATGTTGAGCGGCAATCTTGTCATCAAAATTCATTCTGATATCTGCAACATGATAATAAGCCATACTTTTAATGCAATTACATCATCATGTATGTCAAAATGAAAGTAGAGTTACTTTGTAATTGAGTTTGCATCCTGTTGTTTTGTATATATAGCCCACACCTCAGCAGCAAGTACGTTCCCGTCGCTCATCCTATGCATCTAGCGACAATGAAGGTACACCTGGTTATTTGTTTTCATTTTACCATCTTTATTTTTCTCACTATCGATTCAAAATCCTTCTAACCTAATCTCTTTCCAACCTATAGATGGGGCAAACCCTGTTACTGAGGACATGAATGATGACGACAACAACAACCAGTGATTGCATATTGCCGAGGTTCATGTAAACCTCTTAAGACTTAGTAGTTAACATTCTTCCTTTATGAATTTTGAAGAGCCGATTTTTAAGATTTCATGAACAAGAGAAGAGGATGTTTTTGTATATGGAACAAGATATGGCCACTGCAACTTTCTTCTGCAGCCAAGACATATATCTTACTGGAGTTTGCAGTAGCCACATTGTATTTTGTGACTTGATCATCTTTTTATGATGGACAAAAACATTGTGATGAGTATAATTTAATCCTATATTTCTATTTGATAGTTGCAGTAAAATTACAGGAAAGCATGTGGGAAGTCTAGTATTTAAGATGACATGATAAATATTCATCAGCAGTCTCAACTTGCAATGATGATTTGCTACTAGTCAAGTCTAAGAGGTAACCATCACAGCACACGTCAACAGGCCACAGGTTCTTCTCTAGGATTTTTTTTTATTTTTTTATAATAAGTTCGTAATTTTTATAGATATTATTGAGTTATCTTAACATATTTATATCGCCTTGCTGGGTCAAATATTCGTAGAATATGTCATCACTCACGTCAGGTTTATAATAATAACAATACAAAGATGATGTGACCATTTTGATTGCTTGTGATATGATCTTATCCAATCATCATAGACTTCAATAGTTTCATGTCAGATTTTTTTATAATAAGTTCGTAATTTTTATAGATATTATTGAGTTATCTTAACATATTTATATCGCCTTGCTGGGTCAAATATTCGTAGAATATGTCATCACTCACGTCAGGTTTATAATAATAACAATACAAAGATGATGTGACCATTTTGATTGCTTGTGATATGATCTTATCCAATCATCATAGACTTCAATAGTTTCATGTCAGATTTTTTTATAATAAGTTCGTAATTTTTATAGAT
This sequence comes from Musa itinerans, assembly GCA_001649415.1. Lineage (NCBI taxonomy): Eukaryota > Viridiplantae > Streptophyta > Magnoliopsida > Zingiberales > Musaceae > Musa > Musa itinerans. Next base: position 193,062 of record LVTN01000492.1, on the reverse strand, counting down.
ATTATTGAATTATCTTAACATATTTATGTTGCCTTGCATTCGCTTGGGTGAAATATTCGTAGAATATGTCATCAGTCAGGTTTATAATAATAATAAAGCAAAGATGTGACCATTATGATTGCTTGTGATATGCTCTTATTCAATCATCGTATACTTTAATAATTACCTCTAAAAAAAGATAAATTAGCTAAAGAAAAAAAATCATAACAACTCGGATCTCCTCTCATTTTAATAGATATTGAAAAATAAGAAGTTTCTCTTGATGACAAGTAGGTGAAGAGAAGGAAGGCCACAAAAAAGCATAAATTAAACAAATAAAAAAAATGTAGAACATAAGAGTGTCCTTCCATCTCGCCTTTCCTTTTATCTCAATCCACGAATGACCGATTGACCGGAAATGGAACGGTCTCAAATGGGGCGGCCGTCAATGGCAATTACTCTCTGCGGCCATCGCAACAGCATTCCTGTTCCAATAGATCTCCGATGAGATGTGCCTTGGATTCTGCCTCGTTGCAAGATCTACCGGCCCGCAAGCCCCCGAATCCCCTCCACACCTCTTGATTTCGCACGGGTACCCGATAAGAGAGATCCCGGTTCACAAATATACTCGTGTGGATTTCATGGATCCACCTCACACCGGGGTGAAGAGTCTTCGAATACTCACAAAGAAAGCCCCCTCCAACTCCCGGTTCCGTGTGAAGTTTTAGCTCACACATCCCGCTATATTAATCGGACAAGTTTGGAAATCTTCTTGCTGCCGAAGGTGGGATCTTTTTGTGTCCGAATTAGAAGGAAAAGAGCGTCCTTAGGCTTTGTTTGGGCTTAACCCGGAGGATGTTATCGCTGACGTGCCCGAGTGTGGATCTTTGCCAAAGCGGCTGTCTGGGCCGGCGCCGGCTGAGGCCGCTGCAGATGTCCGGCTCGAGGCGCAGAGGTGATGTTCGGTGCATGGTCTCAACGACGCGGCATGGTATCTTTGGTTTGCTGGCTTGGTTAATTTGGTCGTGGAGAGTTGTTAGTGTTGTGGTGATTGTGTTTCAACTTGCCGCAGATGTTCCGACCGCAGGAGAGGTCAGGAGTGTGACCGCTGAATCCAGCAGTGAGCGCGTCCAAGTTTCTTCGTTGCTCGAAGTGGTTTCTGGCGACATGACGATGCTAAATGAGAACCTAAAGTCGGTGAGTGTTGCGAATTCTGCAATTGTTCTTTGTCATGTTACTGAAATGTTCTGCAATCCTGGATTGCTACAAATAATTTCAGGAGAAATGTATTCTTTTTAATTTGATCTCAATAGTTTGGAACATCAACAAATTGATAATTATGGAGAAAATCGTAACTCATGAGCAAAATTTGTTACTTCAATCTTTAGTCTACATTATGGGTGCAATAAGTTGAAACGATTATGACCATTGCACTAAAATGAAGAGACAACTTTGATTATTCTTAGAATCAAGCAACGACTCTATTGTCTTCTTGTCTAGAGAAGGATCTGATATGTTTTTATGCTTTAGGTCACGTTGCAAGCCATGATATTGTTTTAGCATATGAATTAGGATAAGAATTCAGCAGCCTATACACAGTCTGCCTCGCAAATAGGCCTCCTATATGCTGTTGCCCAGTTGTAAACCAAAATAAAAAAAGTTATGGTTTCTTGAGAACCAAGACTAGTCGATTGCAGCATGCCTCCTCAACTCCTGATTTGGCTTTGTTTAAGCTTGAAGGTGGCAAAATACCAACTTGCAGGTTATTTTCTTGCACCCAACCATGTTGAGGAATCGAGTAATTTTCCTGTTATGTAGTTTATACTCTATACCATGGTTCGCCTCGCCGGTCCATGCCGATATGCTAATCGGCCATCGGTACCGTATGTACCGATCTGTACTGACATTCCGATACATAGTACGATGGGGCATATCGACAGACATATCACCGATATGTACCACCCATACCAGTCCTTGTCAGATCGGTTTGCTGCGATACGGTGAACCTTACTCTATACTATTCTTGTGCGGACAGTATACTGTGGTATGACGAACCTTTCTCTATACTACTACTTATTTGCATCTATGATATATTTTGTTATGGTACCAAAATGATGGAGTTGGTTTCTGATGGTTTGAACTTTGAATGTGGCCAAGGAAATGTTTTAATATGCCAGAGGCGAAGTGGTTGATACCAAGGATTGCAATTTCGGTCTGTATCGATGTATCGAGCCCTGCTCGGTATGGTTTATACCGAAACGTACCGACAGTACACATTGGTACACTCAAAATCATTAAAAAAATATCTAAAAATATTTAAAAAATAAAAAAAGTTAGATTAGGATTTTTAAGTTAGAAATAAATATAAATTTAGTATAATTTTAGCAAAATAATGTAAATTAGGAAAGAATAGTGCCACATATTTTTTTTGAAATTTGAGAAGTAGGTTTGTGGTATGTTCCGAATCGTCCTTCCATTAATATTGAACTATCTACAAAGAAATTATTTGAATTGTTAGATTATTTTTTATACGACTTAAACTCTAAGATTTAAATGAATTAAGTAATCAGTCGATGGATATATCTGGTTCCACTACCAAAAAGAACGACGAGATTCAACAGGTGGTGGATTGGGATCCTCGATCCTATGTATCTGTATATCAATATGATATATTTGTCGGACTCAATCCTGAAATTAATCTCACGACATAGTGTACCGATACACTGTATGCATTGGTGCATCAATATGATGATGGTCGTAGTCTGATCATCATGAACCACATGTGTTTGAGGCGGCTCCTAAGGCAAGGACGAATGTGGCATCTATTGGTGCAGAGCATAGAGAATGTCAGAACTTCTACTTTCGCTATTGATCCGTTGCTCCATATCATAAGATTGATCATCGTACTATTAATTGGAGAAGTATGACCAACTATCACCGTACTACTGTCGGCCGTAAGATTCTCTATAATACGACGGCTGCGAATACGATGAACTTCGCTCTATGTCAACGTCATGTAAGCTCTGTTGCATCTGCTCAAATCGTAACTTTATTGAGTTTAGAAGAGTGAAAATGTGAGAATAAGAGAAAGATGTAAGTGAAAAAGAGTTTGAAAGAGTTGAGATTAAGAGAGTGAAATGAGTTGAAAGAGGATAGAGTAAAGGATTTAAAAATCCTTTTCTAAGCCTCAAATGGTCAAATTGACAGTTTGAAATAGGGCAATCTCAACCCTTGATCGGTAACAGTAGAAATCCGACCATTACCAATCAGTATATGTCCATAATGATCGGATTTTGACCGTTACTGCTTGGTATAGACCCCGTATTGCTCGATACAGGGTCAAGTGATTGGTACCGCCCGACAATGGGTAGTCTGCGTACCAGTATCCTGTTGGACCAATACATACTGCCCGTATCAGGTGGTATGCATCGGTACAACAAACCCTGGTTGATATAGATGTTGACAAACGATATATGATAAGGCATAAAAGATATTATGGTACCAAAAGATGTTTTTTTTAACATGGAGTTTGTTTCTTATTTGCATCTATGATGGGGTAGAGGAAGGCCTAGAAGATGTTGACAAACGATATGATGCCCCTTAAATTAACTAGTGATCTTGTTCTTGATATAGCTCCATGGCCAAGAAAGAATCCATCTCATTGACCCTGAATAGTTGGGAGCTGCAGCTTGTCGCTGTAGAAATAGTTGACATCTCTTCACATCTATGCAATATTTTTTGCCATTTTGTTGTCAGACACATCTCATCATTCGTTAATGTGAATGTACTGTGGGCTACATTTGCCAGATGAGTTCTCAGTAGTTGCATAGGATATGAAATTCCTTTTCTTAGTGTTCATAGAAAAATATTGACAGTTCTAATAATTACAATCATTTTTTCCATAGTATAACTTAATTAAATAAAAGTACTCCTTCCTGATGAAGTACCTTTTGAGTGTTTGCTTGGATAGTATATACTAGTGTTATACTCATCTCCATAAAATAAATTCCGATATTAATCTGTTTCTTCATATTATGAAGATTTACTAACGTGTGTTCCAGAGATACACATTTCAGAGACTTGGGACACACTAAATATTTACCTGGTACAATATCATGATATCATTGTGGCAACTGATCACTTTCTATGCTCCTATCATCTAAGACAAACTAGTTCTTCATTGAAATGTGATTCCTCTACAAATCAATACGAATTTAGTGTATCCAGTCATAGAAGTTAGAAACATTTTGAAAATTCTCACTTTTATTAATAACATTAATTTCATATAAATATCTGTTTAGAAATTGGTTCAGAAATTAGAACAGTAGGATTTCCTCATGTTGAATTTGCATCATCTTGTATATGATTCCTATTGTGTTCTTCTTCAGTTTAGTCTTTCTCAAGAAGTCCGTCACTTCTTTTCCCATTCTAATTCCAACAATTTACTTTATTGTTTCATGCTTTCTTGGGATTCTCTAGGCATATTCCAGATTTATTTCCTAGTGCTGGTTCTTAAAGGGATTCTTTTAGCAGAAGATTGTTCTGTAACTCTTAATATTCACCATATCATCGTGGCTGTAGGTTAAGCTTTGGTCAGCACCTAAGTAGGATATTTATATTTCTATTGATGACAAGCTTGTACTTCTACATAATTAAATATATCTCAAGAAATAACTTATAAACCTTCTTATAGATCATTGGAGCAGAAAATCCAGTTCTAATATCTGCAGCAGAACAAATATTTGGTGCTGGTGGAAAGAGGCTGCGGCCAGCTCTTGTCTTCCTAGTGTCAAGGGCCACTGCTCAAATAGATGGCATAAGGTAAGTTTTTTTATTTGCCTTACCACACCTATCAACTACAGAAAATAAGAGAGAAAACACCCACCATGGATGATTTTAGTTATTCAAAGTCTAAAACAGGGAACTGACTATGCAACACCGACGTCTAGCAGAGATAATAGAGATGATCCATACAGCAAGTTTAATACATGATGATGTGCTCGACGACAGCGGGATGCGAAGAGGTACTATTTTATATAATAATTAACTTGAGTTATACTTTGGTTCTGCTATAGCATTTAAACACAAACCTTCTAGAAATGATTTGAATGAATATGTGGCATCATAGAGAAAAGGAGAGAATTAGTTAAAGACTTCCTTCAAAAGCTTATCAGCCGCAAAGCTGCAATATAAATCAAATTTATTGGCTGTCATTCCACTCCACATTAACAACATTTGGTTCTCTTCTTATGAATGATATATCAATTTCATGAATTGATGTAACAAACAATCTGCAATAAGATTATGAATATCTGTTTTCTGGTATCATGATTAAGGTCGAGTATATTTTGTTGCTGAGAATGAATATTATGTCAGCAATGCATAAATTAGGTGAATACATGGGTATGTTCTGTAATTCAAAGATACACAAACACCATATCAAACGCGTGCTGGGCTATGATAATAATTATTTGCGCATACAAGTGGCAGCCTATATAATATTGGGACCGGTGCAAGATGATTGATGATGTTGCCTTTATTAGTTGATGGCAGACATGCAACAGGGGTATTTAGATCTGCTCCTGCTAGTAAATCACTCTCAGGACTGGGTCAAGTTTCTTAACCAATTTGTTTAACTTGGATTAATGATGTAAGAAAAACCAAATGTATTACTGACCAGGTCAATCACATTGAGTTGATAGGAAACAGTTACACAAAAGGTTGTTTATGATTGACATGATGCAATCATTAACTTCGGGTCCAAATTTGCTTTGATCTAAGTCTTTTGATGCAAGTTTATGTTCTCCAGATTTTTACGCAGGAGAAAGCTTATATATACAATAGTTTTGGTGATTCAAGTCTAATTGTTACCAATGAAAAGAATTTACACATATAAAATGTTAAAGGAGTCTAGTTACATGTGAATTTTCATGGTAGTTTCTGGTCATGTTAGACTTGATTATGTCCACCTTTCTAGATGTCACAAAGTTGAATTCCTGTTGGAGTTTATGAAACATTGAGCAAAGGGTTTATAGCAGACGATTGTGTCACAAAAATGCTATGAACCTCTGGTTGCTCAAGTCTACTTTCTGCTAGCCGAGCAAATTTGTGACATAATATTCAGCAACTATGAAACAAACTGGGGTCAGGTTGGTGAACAATCTGACAAAGGCCACAGACATGCATAATTGTTAATTTTCTGACATCATCAAATTGAGTTTAGACATTTCTGTTGCTTAAGTTCAAACCATGTTAATATTTTTCAGGGAAAGAAACCATTCATCAAACTTATGGGACGCGAGTGGCTGTACTGGCAGGAGACTTCATGTTTGCACAATCTTCTTGGTACCTTGCGAATCTTGAAAATATTGAAGTCATAAAGCTCATAAGTCAAGTATGTTAGGCAGATCTCTTTTTTTTCCCCCTTTATTTTTGTTCTTTAATTATACACTTTGCCTTTTCCCCTTAAATCGCTATCTTGCTACAGGTTATCAAGGATTTTGCTAGTGGTGAAATAAAGCAAGCGTCAAGCCTTTTTGATTGTGACCTTACTCTTGAGGATTATTTGCTTAAGAGCTACTACAAGACTGCATCTTTAATTGCATCAAGCGCAAAGTCTGCTGCTATATTCAGCAGTGTCAGCACTAGTATATGCGAACAAATGTTTGACTATGGAAAGAACCTCGGTCTCTCCTTCCAGGTAGTCGATGACATTTTGGACTTCACCCAGTCAACAGAACAGCTGGGGAAGCCTGCAGGCAGTGACCTATCAAAAGGGAATCTGACTGCCCCAGTTATATTTGCTCTAGAAAAGGAGCCAAAACTCAGAGAAATTATCGACTCCGAGTTCAGTGAAGCTGGTTCCTTAGACACTGCAATAGAATTGATTCTTGAATGTGGTGGGCTCAGTAGGGCTCGAGAACTAGCAAAACAGAAAGCCGATTTGGCTATCCAAAAGCTCCAGTGCCTTCCTGAGAGCGAGTATAGAAACTCGCTCGAAGGAATTGTGAAATATAATCTTGAACGGATCGACTAGGAACCTTGTACCATTCGATCAAAGTTGAGCCTCAGCAACACCATAGACCGGCTGCCACAACGGATGGAAGTGTTAAGTGCTTGCCGATGAAGTGTCCACTTGCTATAGCCGTGCATTCATGCCTTTTTTCGCATGAGAACAAAATGAATTATAAGTTCTGGCATGTATGTGGTGGTACATTTGAAGCAAATCTACTATTTGAGGAAGGTACAATTTGTTTGTTTGTGGTTCTTGCCACAAACACATGTAAAGCTACTCAAGTATTGTCTCACTGCTGATGGGCTGTATTTATGGGATAAGTTAAAAGATACATTAGGTTGATCAAAGTTCAGTTTAATACCACTGACATGCTACATTTCTGAAGTGTTTGAATCTCTGTCTATAATTTTATTTGTCAATATAATAATTATGTTTGCTCACCAAACATCAGCTTTAGATTTCTGCACGCTCTTTGCTCATTCAGGTGAGCCTGGTTCTAAGCATCCAACATGCCATTTCCTTTTCCTGGATTCTACACTTGCCAAACTTTATGCAGATTTCAATTAATGAAGTACTTGACAGTCTTCTAAGTTAAGAATGTTGAGGAGATCGTGTCCACCAACAGATCTTGGCATTGAAATGCTCGTCTTCTGTCTTCTTCCAAGTTCTACATCTGACTTTTTAGGTTCAGAGCAGGTTGCTGGTCGATCTTGATCTCCCTTTTTGTCAACAACCCTCCTCCGGCTGAGGCACCAAGAATGGTGATCATACCAAACCCACTCTCTTCTTCTGGTTCAATGGATCTGAGCATTACCCTGGGATTGAACAGTGACTCCTCAGCCCATGGAGTCATTACACGTTCATGTAGGAGATGTTTGTACTTGTGCCTGCAATTGTTTCTTCTCCAGGTTACACGGTCAAAGAAAGGTTCATCTTCAATTTTCTTTGTTCATCTGATTCGAAGTGGATTTCTTATGGCCTACATCTGATTTGGGCAAGCTCCCCTCTGCAAAGTGCAGACCACGGGTGACAAAGACACATGCCGTGGGGTACTTAATTCTCGGCCTTTCAAGGCCACAGCCACAAGCTGGAAGATAGCAAGTCATCAATTGATAGATTTCACCAAAGAGAGAGAGAGAGAGAGAGAGAGAGAGAGAGATGCTTCCACGCCAGGCCAAACCACAAGCGTCCCCTGCGAGTGGTCCTTGTGTTAGCTTGCTTTTATTAGAGAAGGAATCCTTACCCCTCATGGTGTGTTAGGAGGAAGAAGAGGGTCTCACTACTTCCGGTTGCTGATAGAGACGGTCTCATTGTACATGGCCATATCGGACATGGCAGGAGATGTGGAGCATTTAAGCCTGTCTGAAGCTAATGATCCCCAGAGATGTAATATTCACTTCGTTCTATGTCTTGTTTTATGGTGACATGCATCGCCCTTTCTTCTCTTAGCTACTGTTGCTGTCGATTCTCTCTCCCCTCACCGTAGTCACCTTTGAATCACAACACAATATTGTTTTCTTCATTTTCTTCCGTCTTTTATGGACTTTTAATTATGCAATTTTCTTTGTGTTTGACTCATTGATTGTACTCACCGAATTCCTCAACAGAGGGAAAGCATTGACCAAAGAGCATGAAATTAATCCTAT
>LVTN01000492.1:47513-183449 GCA_001649415.1 Musa itinerans | reverse complement strand
AGATCTTTTATATATTTATATTAATACATATTGGTTGGTGAAGAAGACCACCAGCAACAGTTAGGTTCGCCATTACTGTTTAGGTATGAGACGAAGAAGCTACAACGGAGGAAGACGACGCAGTGTGAGACGACGGTCCATATCTCACCTACTTCCACAACCCAAACGTGTCGCCCACTTGACTCCACCGATCGTATCCGGCAAAAGCAATTGGACAAGCTGGCCATCCATGGTCTTCGCCTTGTACCCAACCAACATGACTTGAGTGAATGAGGCGTTTCACCAGCCATTTCCAAGCTCTCTCTCTCTCTCTCTCTCTCTCTCTCTCTCTCTCTCTCAAGACAAGCAGACCCAATGAGAGCATATTTTCCACACGTACTTGGCCTTCTCTATCAAGAATTCGGCATGCACGGTGTGTGGGAATTAAAGTAAGCATGGGTTGGTGAGGGGTAAATTTCACATGATATTGAGACTTTTGTATTCGTCGTCGACATCCGAGTTGCATAAACAACTACCTACGCGGTAATTTCCTGAGGTGTCCATTCACTCGCTTCAACCAAAGAAACCTTCTTTTCTATTACTTTCTTTCGATTAGGGGGAATACCATATCGACTCGAGCATCATTTGAGGGGTGCCAACTAAAGTTCACCGATCTACTTTGCTCGAATCAGGACGACGACTTACATCCGGCGATCTAGAAAGAGACCCATCGTTTGTGAATGAAATCATTTGTAATTGCAATCTAAGTCGAAAGCATATTACACCCAGCATTATGGATATATTAGGATGCTACAATTTTTTTTCTCATAATATTTTCAAATCATTAGTGTTAAAAGGAAAATATCATTGATGTTTATGTCAGCACGATGTGATCCTAATCCATATGCAAGAAGTTATTTGGGGTGAAGCGTAATTTTTTTAGACTCATTTTCGACACAAAGATCGAGGTTGAGAGGTTTTCGAGCCGATCCCTTATATGCGAAGTCAATATTTAGTTTTATCTTTTTTTTAATTTAGGATTAAGGATGTATTTTTATACTAACATTAAGGAGGAAGAATATCTCATAAAGAATCATATGGGGAAAACAATTTATAACCGACCCGAACTACCTTTTGAGTTTCTAAGGATATTACTATGAATATTGTTCGAGGGAGGCAGCTCAGCAACTCAATAACCAACCTAAGCTACTTTTTAGGCTCCTATTCTCGTGAACAGAGAGCGTTGGCTTGACAAGATGTTTGGATGACCAACGATAAGTAATTGATTTTATATTTCCTATCAATTAGGTAGGGTAGACCTCATAATGAGATTTCATGCCGACCATATGGTTTAATTAATTTGTTCAATATACATAAGATTAGTATAATGGATGAGGGCTAATGGATTATTAGATTATAAAGTTTCATTTCAATTACTTTAATCTTCAATAGAAAATGTCAAAGAATAAACAAGGGATGAGAAGGAAAAGACAAAAAAAAGGTCCCTTACCAACCACATAATTATAATGTGTGGTCACATTGTCGAGCTAATTATTTAAGGCAAACTTTGATTTGATTTGATGACTCTGCCCATCTTTTTGGGTGCAATATGTCTAAACGAAGACAAGTTGTTATTATTATTATTGAAATCATTAAGAAACTAGTAATATACATATATGGAAAACCTCATCTCATTATTTGTTTGATTGTTGAACTTAAATATTAAAAAATTAAAAAATGAGAGACCCACTCCCTCATTCTAATAATATGTGTCAATATGATCTTTATTGCCATCTTTGTAAGCAGTGGTCAAATTGATTAGATTATGGTTCTTTAGATCCAACACTCAATTGAAGGTTCCATTTTTTTTTAATGTTTGTTCATAATTAATTCAACACATTGGGCCTAAAAAATATTGTTATTTTAAACAATTTTTTACATTATTTATGAAAAGTATACTCCTTTTTTAAATGTGTTTATTTATAATATACATCATTTTGATAGCAAACGGGTCGGTACACCCACCGCCTGCGAGCTAACGTGGCACCCACAGTATTTATATTCGCATACGCGTTGACTCTTTTTTGCTGGATTCGTGCAATCTAGTCGCTTCGCTGCCGATAAAGTCTTCGCCATGGCTTGGCTTCCTTCGGACACGATTTCCCCAAGGATAAGATTGACCGGGCTCTAAGGAACACCGTGTCCATGGCAGCACCGGCCATGGCTGCACGAGCCGAAGCTTGGAAGCACGGGAAAGAGAGGACGAATGTGCCGTCTCACAAGTGGCGACGGACGCACCGACGCATGCATGCAAGCTTCAGCCATTTCACGTGGCAGGAAAGCGATGAAGGGAAAGATGCGTAACGCTGCTGCGAGGAAAAGCCTTTACGTCGACTGTTGCTCATCTGGACACTTTGAAGTCCTCGGTCATCCCATTGACGAAGAAGAGAGCAGCAGCTTGCAGCACGTGGAAAGAACCTTGCGCCGTAGATTAGGTATCCATCAAGAAAGGAGAGAGCGAGAGAGAGAGAGAGAGAGTCCCTCGGATTAACTTCTACTTTATTGTGTCGGTTCTCAAAAAGAGATTATTGACTCTGCAGTAACAGAAGCGAAGGAGTTCGTTCATGTTTCTCTGACTATAACATGCAGATATCACAAGGGAAACATCGAGAATGATGACAGATTAAGAATCATATGTCTTAAGACATGCTATAGCTCTGAAGTTACTGTAATGGCTGTAGTATAGGTGTTGGGGGGGTCTGCAAGAAAGGGACGCATCGGTAAACCACTCTGTCGGCTGATCTTTTACTCCCATGGCTGTCACATGGTGATTTAAGAGCTCAGCCGTTGCCATCAATAGCTCCATGATGGGGTTGCAGGGTCTCCATCTCCATCCTTTCACCTCCTTACCCTTGAAAGATTGTCAGGAAGAGCATGCTGCTGTTTGATCATATAATAATCGAGGCCCACCTATGAACAGGAGATAAGCAGCATTTATATCGTGATTGAATCTTGATGCATTATTTTGCACTCGTGGTGCTACGGTGCCTACAGCTGGAGCAGAAGACAAGCAACCACTGGGAATGCCTACAAGAAACCACAGTTGTCAACAACCATCACTCATTTTATTTGAGCTCAACCATGGATGGCTCTGCAATATACCGAGGCCAATTATTGAGAGTGCCATGCTTCAGACCTTGTTTTTTGTTAGCTTCATTCAGCACTGGCTGTAATCCCTGCAGGTTGTATGATATCTGTCCATGCTATTTCACTTCTTTCACCATCTGCAATGCTCTGATGCAGAGATGATGAGGTTTAATTGAACCAAGAACATACTCCTGTTCCTGTGTATTTAGCATAGCATTAGCCTTAGCTTTGTTGTGCCCCACAATAGGCTTGTTGGTGGGTAACTTTCAGCAGGAGGGTAACAGGTAGCAATCAGAACATTTCTGCAGATTATATTATTTTGGACAAACTCAGTCAAACGTACAAAGAAGTCGAAAACTTGTCAGATTTCAAATGTCTTTCTTGCTTGCAGAGCTGGAAGATGAGATGCAGTCGATTCTTGCTTGCAGAGCTGCTGTTGTTGTTTTGCCCTTTAATCTGTAAATTGAACCAAAAATAAGTCTTCAGAACCTCGGCTTCATATTAATATCTTACTTACATTCGCATGCAATTGCTACTTCATCAATGTTCATTGATGAGTAAACTCAACCAAGAGTAGAACCTCAGAAGCCCTGCTGACTAATAATAGCTTACCTGTATTTGCATGCAATTTTCATTTCATTAATGAGATCAGCATCACCTTGTCTACCTTGGGAGGTTGACCGCAGTTAAGGAATCACCCACCAGTTAAAGCTCTCCTCTGATTCTTTCAATGGTTCATTGAACATTCCAGGAAAATACCATTCATTACCTGGTGGAGATAGACTCATGCATGCTTGACCAACTCAATTTCCAGAAGTGCACATACCAACTTTGACCATGTTTGGGTAAACCTTGGTCAACAGCCACACCTAACCTCTGTTGGCATTCTCATGAGAAAGACAACAAACACCAGACTTCGAGTAACACCAACTTCATTAAAATAGCTGCATCTTGCAGCGGTAGGTTGAGATATCCTTTTGTTTTGGCTTCATTATTTGCTCAGATAAAAATCATTTTAGTTTTAGAATATGTTTTGCAACCAAAAGTGACTCACTTTTTAAGCTGCCAAAGAAAATAAAATATATTTTAAATTGTATTTTAAATATTTAATTTTAGGAGATAAAATGAATTAAAAAACCATATTATATTTCTCCACCTCCAACGGTAAAAAAATAGGGGAAGATTCGAAGTGGTACCAAACAGCGGCTACCGCTGGTCGCAAAAGCTACACGGGCACGCAAAGCTCCGCTGTGTTCGACGCCCACATTCTTACGGAAATACCCTCGTTGTTTGTTAATAATTACCTTCAGTGCCCATGTTTCAATGTTAAAGGCTGAGGACATTTCTGTACATAGAAAGAAGGAGAAAACGCTTTATAGTCCTACTCCGCGTCGACAACAATTAACACGGGAAACAACTCCCACCACCTCTTCCCTCTCTCTCGCTCTGTCGTCCTCTTTCGCCTCTCGCTATAAGGAGCCCGCGGATTAGGGTTTCGGGCTCGATTCCTTTGTGCTTGGGGATTTTTGAGGGAATAGTCGAGGGATTTCGTCGAGGCGGCGGAGAGGAAGAGCTCTGGTTCTGATTCGGTACGTGGAGGGGCCGGATCTTGCGGAGTGCGAGTGGCGGCAGTACAGGAAGCGAGGAGGAGGAGGAGAAAGATGATGTGGCGGCCTAGCTATCCCTGGTTATGATCTTGGCGGAAACGGCGTCCTCGTGGCTCGTTTTGCGTTGAGGGACTGCGAGTGCATTCAGGATTGGATCTTGTCTGTCTGCCTTTGGGAAGATCCGTGCGGGGTAGCGCGGGACTGGGGGATTGTGATCCGGAGCTGGGACCGGTGGGGCAAATGCGGCTGATCTTTTAGAGATCCGTTATTTTTGAGCTCAATCTCGTGCAGAGTTTTACGGAGTGCGTGAAAAGGAGAGAGAGGTGATAGTGGAGAAAGAGAGGAGGAGGAGGAGGAGGAGAAAAGAGGAAGAAGCTTGGATTGATTCGTCAGGAGGGCCAAGTGCTGAGCGGTAAAAATGCAGCAAGATCAGCGGAAAAAGGTGGGTCTTTTGATCCGTGCTTGGCCTGTCGGTTCTCTTTCTCTGTTTAACTCACGATGTAGATCTGATGGTCTCGGTCAGTTTGTGCTTAGTTCGAGTTGCTCCTATTGACTGGTTTTATCCTGTTTCTATCTCTCCGCTCTCCTCCTTTTTTCCGCAATTTTCTTCTAATTTCACCTCCTCCTCCTTCTTCGAATGGGCTTTTGTTACCTAAATTGAGTCAATTCTACGGCTAAAACTCATCGATTTGTGAACGGAGATTAGCTTGGTCGAGATGAGATTCTTTCAAAGATTGTACCAAGTCGCATACCAACTTCCTGTTTTGAGTCTGTACGTTTCACCTAACTAATCCGGTACTCGTCAAAAAGTTCGATATAATTCTCCTCGGAACCGAGTCCAAATAGCTACAGTCGGTAATCTCAAGATTCTTTTTTGCGTGTTCTTGGTTTTGCTTACCTTTGTCAAAGGCACAGGTTTTGTTTGTTTGTTTGTTTGTCATAAGTGGACAATACTAATATTGACTTATAAGAGTCTTATGAGTGTATTATTATTATTTTCAATATTTTGATCGATGATTTGGGCCGAAAGAAATTGATAGGCCATATAGTTCTTCAGACTTGGGTGGTGATACAATTTTTTTATTTATTGGACTTCGTTGGGATTGTGTTCTCATCTTGCAAATTGCTTATGATGGTCCATATAATGGCTTGGGTTTCTTAGGATGCTCTGAGATGGTGCCTTGATGCTGTTTGAAACAAACATATACATATATATAGTCATCTGTAGAGACTGAGGAAATCAACTTAGTCCTTTGTGCCATTCAGTGCCATAGGTTGGCATCAATGCAATATGTAAGTTGATGTATCAGGCAGGTTTGGTAATTATAGGTATGTGGCCCCACAAATTCCCTGTTACAACTTTATAACAGAAGAAAGACATTCATGGAAGACATATGGATGCATACCATTTACATATGCAAATTTCCTTACAGTATATTAAAAAAGGTAAATACGTGTATCACAATTTTCTCATTAATTGAGAAGCTTGTTCAATTTACTAACTCAAACCATCAATTCAATTATTGGCCATTTGCTTTCAATTGTGATGTACTAAATTTGCAATTCCTTGCATGGAAAAAGTTGCTTAATCAGTTGATTCCTCACAGGATTTGAGATGCCTGTGGTAATAGTATTGAGGATTGTTTTATTTCTTGTAAGCTCCGTTGCATTTTTATAAATTGTAATTTGCATTATAGCATTAGTGACGGTTTACTGGAGGAGTTCACAAGTTTGGTAATTCTCAATTTCTCATCTATAATGTAGTTTGTTTTATTATCTTTGTTACTTTTCAGAGAGATGATCGACTGAATTTTAATTGATGATCGAGTAACACAATACCAATAATGTTTTTCTCATGCACAAATTATTGGATTTGAAAACTGAGAACAAGTGATTGTCTTTTGCTTCTTCCCAATTTGAACTGTTATTTTTCCTCATTGTCTTCTGCAGAATTCACCAGAATTGGACTTTTTCAGTGAATATGGGGATGCCAATAGATACAAAATTCAGGAGGTTATTGGCAAAGGTAGCTACGGAGTGGTTTGTTCAGCAATCGATACACACACTGGTGAGAAGGTGGCAATCAAGAAGATACATGATATTTTTGAACACATCTCTGATGCTGTTAGAATCCTTCGTGAGATCAAACTTCTTCGTCTTCTAAGACATCCTGATATAGTGGAGATAAAGCACATTGTATTGCCACCGTCAAGGAGGGAATTCAAAGATATTTATGTTGTTTTTGAGCTAATGGAGTCAGATCTTCACCAAGTTATCAAGGCAAATGATGACTTAACAAGAGAACATTATCAGTTTTTTCTTTATCAGCTGCTTCGTGCACTAAAATATATCCACACAGGTAAAGAGTTATATTTTAGAAATTTATGCAGTTATTGTTTGATACGAGTTAATGTAACTTTTGATTGTTTTTCTTTTCTTTTTGTCTAGTCTGACGGTCTCTTGCCAGGAATGGTCTTTCTTGGTTTCCACATGCATAACAAATTGTCCATTTATCCTTCATTCTATGAAATTCCTGCCTTTATTCTTCTCAAACTTATATATGATGCATGTTTGTTGATTTGGGTTTCAACTTCTGGCACTTTGTCTCTTTGTTTTTGTGTATGACTATTCGTTCTGATGGTAATTCGACTATGTTGCTGAATGCTGAGTAATCTTTGGGAATCAACATTCTGACATTCAATTTGTTTCTGTGCAGCTAATGTGTATCATCGTGATTTAAAGCCAAAAAACATATTAGCAAATGCAAACTGCAAACTGAAAATTTGTGACTTTGGGCTAGCAAGAGCTGCATTTAATGATACACCCACAACAATATTTTGGACGGTATGTTTGAAGATTTTTTTTCTACTTCTGTTATAATCTACTGATATCCTTCGCTTGTGTGTTGTCATTTAAGAAGCAACTACTACACTTTTTGACCTTCTAAAGCACTAATATGTAACAGGATTATGTCGCAACCAGGTGGTATAGGGCTCCTGAGTTATGTGGATCATTCTTTTCAAAGGTAACATATTACTTGATGATTTTAATGTCATTACCCCTGTGAAAAATTTGCACTATCATGTTTGGTGCTTGAAGCATATACAGACACGATCATGCAAGTATGTTCATGCATTAATCATTTTTTTTAAAGTCATGGCCATGCAAAATTGAAACATATGGTAGGTCTATTTTCATGATATGTAGATCCAATCGTCTACCAAATGCTTATGCACCTTGGCTTGAACTTCTGGTCTTGTTTTGTAATTCGTTGTTTGCTTCTGTGTTTCAAATTTTCAATTATAACAACTAATCAAGAAATCCTCTCCTTCATGAACAAGAAGCCATTTCTAAAATATTTCTTGCTAATAGATGATCTCATGTGCTATTAATTGAACATACTGTTGAAAGTTTTGCACCTCATTTAACTAGAGCAGTTACCAATTAGTGTGAATATGTTGCTGCCTTGGGTTCCAATACTTCATTCTCTGCTTGGTTTACGGTGTTGTGATATACTCCCTTTGTTTAAGAATAAAAATATTTTTTTTCTTTATGCATCAAGGATTATGTAATGGAAGCGCTATTCGAACTTTAGAAAGACAATTTTACTTTGCGTGTCACCATATCTTTTGGTTTTTTGATGGGCTTACAAATAGTTGGGGGACAAGGGCCACTAGAATGTTGGCATTAACAATAATGACAGTTTTTTGTTTTCTAGTATGTTATCAATCGTGTGATCTGTTGAGGACTCTACAGTTATTAATTTACTTGATGCTCTATTTCCACTGACAGTCAAAACGTTATGGACTCAAAATTGTTGTGGTTGGATATTCTTGATAAGTTTGGTCAGTTTAACAGTTGTCTTGTTTTGGTGGGTTTCGTTATAAACTTGTAAGAAACATAATAATTACATATATTAAAAAAATGCTTCTTCAGGAAGGATTTTGAAACTCCCTGTAAGCTGAAATATCTTTAACAACAGGTACTTGAATTGGTTTTTTTTATTTTTCATTTTCTATATTTGAACTGTGAGATTTCGTTGAAAAAGACACTGACTGCTTTTTCTGAAATTGCAGTATACCCCTGCTATCGATATTTGGAGCATTGGTTGCATTTTTGCTGAGGTATTGACAGGCAAGCCTCTTTTCCCTGGCAAAAATGTGGTTCATCAGTTGGATTTGATGACTGATCTTCTGGGGACACCTTCCTTAGACACAATTTCTAGGGTATGGTAATTGCTTAAAAACTAAATGTTAAGATGCAGTTGTTTTGGAAAGGAGAAGGAAATCTGAAAATTCTCAATGTACATATCCTTCCTGTTATTTTCTGATTCCAGGTCCGGAATGAGAAGGCAAGGAGGTACTTGGGCAGCATGAGGAAAAAACAGCCTGTACCATTTGCACAAAAGTTCCCAAATGCAGATCCTTTGGCATTGAAACTTCTAGAGAGGCTTTTAGCATTTGACCCTAAGGACCGGCCAACAGCTGAAGAGGTATGCACGTCCAGTTAGATCCATGTCTTCATATCTGTTCTCGTGATTTTTTTTCTCTTCGATACTTTTTATAGTATTTATGTGATTTGGTGTGATATATCTAGTAATCTTTATCAGATAGATCAAGTGCTGTACTCGAAAGTTAACACATCTCCTTCTCATGTACCAGGCATTGGCTGATCCGTATTTTAAAGGTCTTGCCAAAGTAGAGAGAGAACCATCTTGCCAGCCAATCACAAAGATGGAGTTTGAGTTCGAGCGACGAAGGTTGACCAAAGAGGACATACGAGAACTTATCTTCCGTGAGATATTAGAATATCATCCTCAGTTGCTCAAGGACTACATTAATGGAACCGAAAGGACGAACTTCCTATATCCAAGGTTTTATATTTCATATCTATTCTCCCTTCAGCGTCTAATCATCCTGGTTCTGACATTCTCATGAATTGGTAATATTTCCTGCTTTCTGTTTGTGCAGTGCTGTTGATCAGTTTAGAAAGCAATTTGCTCACCTCGAGGAGAATGGCGGTAAAAATGGGCCTGTAATTCCATTAGACAGAAAGCATGTTTCTCTCCCTAGGTAATTTTGATCATTATTCCTTTGCTTTTCCATATATGTAGGTAAAGTTCCAAATTTATCATGATTTAGAAGGATAAAATTCATTTAAGAGTGTAATGTACTACCAGTTGATAAAGTTCCAAGATCGTTAACCTTTTCTTCGTTCAGAATACTCTAATTCTGTGATGAACATGCTTTTGCAATCGATACACATATTCTTATTCTCGTTACATGTTGCCTGTAATTTAATTTCTTCATATCTTTATCATCAAATTGCCTCCTGGTAGGTCTACGGTGGTTCACTCTACAACCACCCCCCCAACCGACCAACCAAACATGAGTTCTTCGAGAGATAGGCAAGGCACAGATGAGGCATGCAAGAACCCTCGAGACATCGAAAAGTCATACGGAAGCATAGCAAGGGCTTCACATGCGGCACAAAGGATTTCGACTGGTATTTGCTCGGATCCAGGATGTCCGTTAGTAGTAACACTGCTGCTACATGCTGACCATCTAATATTGTGCTTCTCTTTTCAGCTAGACCAGGAAAAGTTGTTGGTCCGGTGATGCCATACGAAAGTGGAAGTGTGAAGGATGCTTATGATCCAAGACGGTTCATCAGGAATGCAGTTCTTCCGCAGCAACCTGTCATTCCTCCAGCATACTGTCATCACGGTAGTGCAGGAAACTTGGAGGCTGATCGGGAATCCATACAGCATAAGTTGCCCCAACCATGCATGCCCGGGAAGGTGTCTCCAGACATAGCTCTTGACATGAGAGCTTCCCCCTTCTATCTCTCAGCAGCCACGGCTGAGCCAGCCGAGAGGATCACTGTGGCGGCAAGCCTGTTGCAGGTGAAATCCCCCTTTAATGGTATTGTCGCAGCAGCAGCTGGTGCTGGTCATAGAAATGTTGGCACCGTTCAGTTTGGCATGACAAGCATGTACTAAGCACCGACGGGGGGAGACTGTTGCAGCAGGAGGGCAGTACTCGCACTCTAATATTCCATACAGACGTAAAAGATAGCCTACAGGGAGATGACGATGCAGAGGATAGAGGATAAAATGACGAGACTGTGCAAGAGCGATGGAAGCTTCCACTTCGCATTTGCAATTTGTGCTGCGTACTGTAAATGACGGAACACTAAGAAAGGATGGCATGTAAGCACAGCTCTCGTGGAACTGTTCATCTTCGCTTACAGTTTGAAATTGTTTTCTTGTTTGACTTCTTTACTCTCTCTCTCTCTCTCTCTCTCTCTCATCAGATATTCTTTTAATCTTTAGTTCTCTTTTTCCATGGGCGATTGATTGCACATGGTGCTGTATCTTCGATGTAACGCTGCCAGTAATGATTGATGTGACGTAGGTTTTCTTCTTGCAAGTTTAATTTTTATAAATTTAAGTATAAAATAATAAAATAATAATTATATTAAATTAAATATCTAATATATTCTCTATTAATTTTGACTTATCAGAAAAATAATATTTCTCTCCTTCATTATAGGTTATGAATCTTAAATCTAATTTCTTTTATTTTGTATTTATTTCTTGTTTTTTGTTGTCTCGAGTGGATGTTATCATGTGATAATTTATAGTAAATATAAAATATTTTTAAACCAATAAAATTTATTCAAACTATCGCATTAGAATGTTTACTCATTATTAGCAATGAAGTAACATCCTCTAGTGTCCTAAAGCATGGTGTAATGGGTCATTAAATTTGAAAAATATTATTGTTATTTTATTTTATTATTAACTTGTAAGCAAAAAATCTGAAAAATAAGAATAAAACAAGAAATATTATGAGATTGGTTCATATATCATCTATATGCTTCTATTATTATTTACATAAAAACATCTTATTGTAATTAGTTATATTTAGTATCTCGATCATTATATTTATAAAAATTATATTGAGATCTATATAGTTACAAGAATAAAACATTAAAGTCCTTGTAAAAATTAGAATTTCATAAGATTAAAAATTAAAAGAGATGGATTGTGTCGAAACAATGAGATTAAATTTTTTTTAATAAATATAAAAATCTTATTATAATTTTAAAAATATAAACATTAAAATATGAAAGATAACTAATTACATGAAGTAATCAATAATTAGCCGAAACAATCTCTCCCCACATCAACTTTGTGCAGTCAAGAACAAATCACATTATGCTGGTTTTTTCTTTTCTTGAATTGGGAAAGGAGACGAGTGAAGGAAACAAAAGGACTGAGTTCAGACTTACTACCAGTGCGTGCTGTAGAAAACAAAAGAAAAAGGGAAAGAAAAGATAGAAAAAACTAACGAAAAGAGAAGATAAAAAAGCAAAGAAAATTGAGAACGATTGAAGATGCCATGTTGATTAGCTACTGTTGCAGTTAGACTGACTCCTATTGCTGTTCTAATGTTCCAACTCACATATTCTTCGTCTCTCTTTTAAGGCATCATCTCTTTGGCTGATCAAACTGAAACGAAGTATGATCGTAGCACGGTGCTCTGTTATCCGCACCAGATCAGATCCGTTTGTGGTAGTAACGATGAAATAGCAGCTCTTTAGTTTGACTTGGCCGTACACGTAGCCTAAAGAAGTAGCATGCGGCGGATTGGATGCTACTTCTGAGATAGATATAGCAGTAGCATTACTATTTCTTTTAATGTTAATTTGATATGATTAATTCAAATAATTAGGATTAGAATTTAGATTAAAATAAATAGATGAAGGTGAAAAAATTTATTGGGATATAATATTTTTTTTATTATTTAGAAAAATAAGTATATCTAGTTTCTTCTATTATTCTCTTTCTCTTTTTTCTTAAAATTCTATATAAAGTTGTAATTCATCAATAGAAGTACATTAATTTTAAAAATTAATAGATCCAGAAAAAAATAAGAAGACGATGAGCATTGAAGTAAGTTTTCCTAATTAATTTCTTTCTATCTTTAAAGATAATAATTCTATTTATTTCATAAGAATTATAGAATTTGATATAAGAAAATTTTGTTGAATATGATCAATATGATCCTAATATTACCGAAGATCAAAAAGATCAAATGAATAAAAATATACAAAAAGATGTAAGAGCATTCTACATCGCTACAACAAGCAATAGATGAGTCCCTATTTTTTTTAAAAAAAAATTATCTGTTTTGAAGATAACTTCAAATTATAACTATTTTGAATTAAGAAGATATGATAAAATTAATTTAAATAGTTAAGATTAAATAAAATAAAATACGTAAATTTAAATTTAAATAAAATAAGAATAAAAAGATAAATTAGGATATAATATTGTTTATTATTAAAAAAAAATTATCCTCTATTATCCTGAAGTTCTACGGAAAGCCTAACATAAGTTTCTTCTGAGATATGAACTTTAATAACATATATTCTTTGCATGCAAACCAACAGTCTATAAACAAATAAATGCTTCTGACAGCAGTCACTCCAAAGAATCAACAAGAGCTACCCACCATCATAATAATATTATTCATGAGAGTTGCATTTGATGGATTGTAACTCATCATCGAAAAGAAAGACTGATAACCCAGAAAATTCTCAAGGCTTTCTCTTCTTGAATCACTCAACCACAGGCACAAATATAAATGAGCACAAAAATTCAGGTCCCTAAGAAGCAATCATAACTATATATGATAGAGAGTACGTCCCTAAGAAGCAAGCAAGCACAAATGGCCATTGTTCGTGTGATCTCTCATAAAGAAGGCATGGAGCCGAATTAATCGAATTGTACTTCCAACTCCATGTATCTACCAAACGAGAAGGAGACCAACCATGATAACAATCCTCCAGTCCTCCTCCGTTTCCCTTTGACTGCACATTTAGTCTACATGCAATGTTCATGTTCTACCTAATGATCTACTTTAGAAAATATTCATGAGATTGAAAAAGAGGAATAAAAATAATAATCTCATATATATTTGAGTCTATCCCACAATCTAATAGCTTAGGTTTCTGAACTGCGTTGGTGTCTATTCAATATATATTATTAACTCTGATGAATTTGACTCACAACTAATCATCGATGGATTACTAACTCAAAGTCAAGTAAACAAGACTACTCTCCGAATAATAGAGTGAGTCTGGAATTCGATCAGAGTTTCCATGTATATATACACACACCATGGATCGATTAGACAGTCTTCTTGCACTTAAAACTACTACTACACGCACAAGGAGCGCAGAGGTAGAGAAAAGCATTCATACTATCGTTGGCTGCTGTGAGCGAAGGAGGTAACGATGTCCTGCAAGAGACCATAGTCCGGAGTTGGTGGCCTTGGCAAATGCATATTAGGGTTCGTGTATCCCGCCGGGAAGGCTTGCTGCAGCAGAAGGTCGTGGCGAAGGTTCGTCGGCATCGCCGGTGAGGGTGACGACGAGTGTGCGCTGCCCCAGACGTTCACAGGACTGTGATGAGTGTGGTGCCCTTCGTAGGTGGTGATCACGACTGCTGGATCCTGGTGTGATCTCTCCACCCTCTTCTTCACATCGCAACTTTGGGCTGTGCATCGGTAGTAGCTTCTGAAGTCGATGCAGATGTCATCAATTAAAGATAGATTGGCTAGCAAGATGACGAGTTCATGAGGTGCAGACTGCTCACCTTGGATAAGCGCTGTTCTTGACTGCCTTCTGGCCGTACTTCCTCCACCGATAGCCGTCTTCCAGGTGATCCACCTCGCTCCTGGTCATGAACGCAAACCGGGGCTCCCTCTCCCTCTTCTCTCCTTTCTTCCTCCTTGGATTGTTCCTGCGCCATCATTTTCGGACAACATATACATACCCATTAGAATCAGTCTCCTGCTCCAATATTTGTATGCATGTTCATCTAATGACTACCTATTCAAGATCCAAACCGAAAGAAACACCTCACATTAGAACCTCCAAATCGGAGATCCCCGTGTTCTTGATACCAAATTGCACCATAGACAGACAGTATTTGAGATTTTTAGATTCTAGATCGGGTACAGATGCTATGATCTAAGTAATTGATGCCCCTACAAAAGCCAGACGATTTTATCAAGATAAACAAGAGGAAAAAAGAAACCTTTTAGTCTCTTGAATGCCAAAAGGGAAAACCTAAAAGGTAAGATTTGCTTTGTGAGAGGAGGAGGGAAACCCTAGAAGCAGTGAATTGCCACCCCAATTAGAATAGCAACCGAGGGAAGAAGATCACAAGGCGGATCTAACTTGCAGTTGAAGTTTTCTTCCCCAAGATACGCATGTAACACAGTCATCAAACGGCGCCTGACAAAACCGACCGGCATCAAGAACAGAAGAACAATAGCAGCACAGACAATAGAGGGAGCGATCGAAGCCTACGCTTTCTTAAACTCGTCAGGCCCTTCTTCACCCCCCTCCGCCTGCTTCTCCTCCTCCTCCTCCTCCTCCTCCTCCTGCTTCCGCTGATCCGTCTTGCAAGGCCCCGAGTCTTCTTCGCCGACCAGCTCCGTCGATGACGAAGACGTGGAAAAGTTGGGCTTTACCAGAGTCTTCCCATCGCCTCCCCCGGCCGGAGCGGTCCTGCTCCTGCGACTACCTACCACCAGATCATCTGGCTGCGAGCTCGAGGCATCGAATCCTCGAGCTAGCAGGTGGTAGTCCATCGGCGACCCATGCAAGCGGTCACTCGGGCTCAGGACATGCGACGCCATCTGATGATCGAAACCCTGAAGACCGTCGGCTCTACCACCGCCTGGCTTCTGGGGGAAGATGGAGAAGAGATCTTCGTAGTGGCCATGGAGGTAGGGCTCGGTTCTCTCCCCGGACATGGAGAGAGCAATCAGGGAGAGAAGGAAGCGAATAAAGACTAAAGAGGCGGTCTGAGAAAGGAAGGAAGAAAGAGGGTGGCTTTTGTCTTCTTTCTTTTGTTTTGGTGCAAAGATGCGGGCAGATAGAAGCACGACTTTGGAACACAACTCCCTAATCTATCAAATGAGGCGTTCTCTTCCACCTTTTCCTCGCGTCTGCTGTGGGGAAAATATAAGGAATGGTTGACGCTCGCAAGGGAAGAACGGCGACGCGTCGGTGGCAGAGACAAGCCATCGGCTGCCGTCGGTCACGTGTGTCAGAAAGCGGAAACGGCGGTCAAAGTTTCAGACCGTTCCCGCTCCGCCACTCCCCCCTCCTCCGTGGGCCCCATCGATTCCCGCACGTGTTGATTCCATTCCATCGGAGCGGGGGCGGTGCGCTAACGTCCCTCCGATCTCGATCGGACGTCCCAGCGTGCGAGGCTCTTTGAGGGCTCGAAAGGCCTCGCCGCCGACTACAGTCCACATAGCATTTTCCATCGTCGTACCCGCTATCCTACCTGCTCGGCGATTGGTTGCAGCGAGGACAAATAAAAAAAGCAGAAAGGAAAACATAACCCTAGTGGGGCCCATACGCAATGGGGACGTTTTAGATTTTGGTGCTTCCGACTTGCGACATCGCACCAAACGAAATCTACGATCGATATGTGCTTCTCGTGCAGCGGAGTTGACTGTTACCTGCAAACTTCGTCAGCAAAAAACAGTCGCATCGATTTCATACATAGATAGATCACGTTCACACTGCCGCTTACAAGCACGGTGAGGAATCTGTCGTAGCAGAAACTGTGGCAGGAACCGAGTCATCGTATTTGGTGGACGAATGCTTTTAGGTGAAGTGCGAGGAATATAAATCTTATGATAAGTTTCTATATCTAAGCTACGTAAAGCAACCGTCAAGCTTCTTATGAGAGGATGTATAGAAAGTCAACCGATTCTCTACGACCACAATGCTATGGAAAGTTTCCATATGCATGAAACCATTTAGTGTGTGCATCTATATTTATGTACATATAACTGCTATGAAGGTCTTAGATCCCATATATAACTATTATACACCGTATTATCATTCCTGACTTCAGTGTGGTTCCGAAAAGGGTTTAGACTAGAGTGGATTCTGAAAAGGGTTCGACACATGGATTGTCTAATGCTATGTCATGTCTTGTTAGATACTTTATTTGTCCGATACATTGGTCGGTCGAATATTAAGATCACCTTATCATCAAATCGAATCGATGTGACGTTCGATCATTCCGATATGTTAGTCTAAACTTTCACCTTAATAGCACACAGACCTTTCATGACTAGATAGTAAGTTTCTAGGTTCGAATATTAACGAGAATTGTAATTGTAATTACCGAGTATACAAGCCTTCTACTTGCTGATCTATCGATGGATTGCTTTATGAATTTAAGTATCGAATGAGTTCTTGTCAAGGATATTCTCGATCTAGTCTTTATAGGATTCTTTGTCGAACCATTTCTTCTTTTGACAGTAAAACTTGAGATAAGTTGTGACATTAGATTTGATATGTCGGAGAACCAAAATATATCGTAATAAATAACTTAATTATTTTCGTTCCCGTAGGATCAGTTGGGACGAGCATATCTGCGTGGACTTACCTTTATTGCAACACTAACCTTAATATTCTCATCTTATCTTCTGATGTCGCTCTTGTTCGCTGAGTTCGTCAGGAAGTTGCAGGTTTATTTGTCTAGGATTCCTTTGTCAGGCATGGAAGTGGAGCGAGTGACAGTGGGGAAGGAGGGAGGAGACACTTTGCAGTACGAGATCATGGGGCGGCTGCTTATGCTCTACGGCTATGTCTCTCGCCGAAAGAAAAAAGGTTGAGAGAGAGAGAGAGAGAGACAGAGCCTGAGATTGTTGACCGAGAGTGCAGTAGCAGTGACTGCATGGTGTTGGATGGATTTGGTGCTGAGTGGGGGAGACGACGACGCAACGACGAAGGGGCCGAGAAATTTTCGCCCGGCATTTTGCGCCACCGGCGTGAGCTGCGGCTTGGCGTGCGGCATCTCCTCCGCACAATTGACAGCCGACAACTGCGGGCGAACTGCCACCATTATCATCAAGAATCTGACCCCATTTATACCGTAACCCATCAATATATATATATATCTCTGACCTATCAATGACTAATGGTCGAATAAGACATAAATTGTTGGATACTTCTGGTAAAAAAGATAAGAAAATTATTGATTATTCAATAATATATATATATATATATATGAAAAATTGTAATTCTATGCATGCCCTCTTCATTGTGTTCCAATGAAATGAGATGTTCCTGCAAATAACAGGATGCAAAATTTGCAATTGATGACAAGCTTTAGAAGTATTCTACAAGAGACTATCAAAGGTAGAGCAACTTTCAAAGTCATACGGAGATGCTTTTCTCATCATTATACTGGCAAAATCTATGAGCATCGACGGCATTGCGGCTTCCGTATCTGAAGATATCAGGAGGCCATCATGAGATTCTTGATCGGGAAATGGCCAGCGATCTATAATGGACGGTCGTCGTCATCCCCACACCCGAATCGATCTTTAGATACCGAGGAGAACACGCATCTACGTCGACTGAGCTGTTACCGACATAGCCACGCGAGGATGGTTGAAGAAACTTTCGTTGTTGTAGGTAGATTTTGCGATCTTTATGTGGAACAATACGAAGATTATGTCAAGATACGATAAATGATAAGATTGGCAATGGTCCCCACGCGAGGAACGAAGAATTTGCACGCTTTTAATATGGTGGAATATGGTGGGAAAATGACCTCTCTGGGCGGTCACTTTGAGATCTATGTGGGATATGGACATCTGAGTTCGTTTCCAATACATCATGTTGTTGTTGTGGTCCACTGAAGTGTTTTCGATGGTTATTCACAAGTTTATTAGAGGAAGCATTTTCCGATATAAGTAGGTCTACATCTACTTCAATTATTGCCTCCCTTAGCCACTAATTGCAACCCCACGTAGTGATAGGCACAAAATCTTAGGGAACGGAAAGATGCAAGGCCTGATTTGTAATTCCATGTTATTAAGATAATTAATATTCCAAGAACCAATATTTCTACCTTCTAAAAATACATTACCAGCCATAAAACCACGTTAACGATAACAGAACTAATATTTTCTTTTGCACATTTATTAGAAGACGATTTCAAGAAAACACAACTATTGTCGTTTGATAAGCTAACAACAATGCAAGCGTAGGTAATGGATGCCATAAACAAGACTCCATCTTACGTTATCTTACAAGAACAATAAGCTTAACAATGAAAGAAGTACTCACCTGCAGTTTCTCTGTCTTGTTACCTTAACCAGTTGATACATATCTCTCCGATGGCCTTGGACATCATTATATAGGATGATGTTCTACAAGTCTGAAATGTCCCAGTAATTCTTAAGCTTGTCTTTTTCTAAAATAAAAAAAAATTAAACAAAATTTATAAAAGAAAAACCAACACAACCATTGCTACTCTTCCGGCCGAAATTATTACATGGAAATGTCATGATCGCTTATAAAGCTAAGCCTAACATATCCGCAGCAGGAAAGATTGGGCCTGTAACTACTACGGATGCTCAAAGTCATAAAATTTGGTTAAAGATGAAAGTAAACCGAGTAACAAGACATCACTGCTATTATATATGATAGGATCAGAGAGGATAGGACCGAACACCACTTGCCTGCACTGCAATGACCTCAGAGATTATATACATTTTGACTCTGCTAAACCTAGTGTTGTTGATCATCATATCATCTGGTAAATAAGTTTGTCATGGGTTGGGAGTGTTTCATTAGGCCATCCAAACTCGTTGATCTAGCCAAGCCCAAGCAGAAATGGTTGGCTCGAATGGTCGACTTGCAACAGCCACCACTGTAACAATGGCTCCACAGATGGAAGCCCGTCTATGGAATTGTCCCCTGTTTAGACTTACATAGAATGCACGGGCAAATAGACCCTAGATGGGGCTTGCTTTAAGACCCTGCAGCAGAAAGTGTAGAGGTTGTATGTATCTTCAGAATCAGTGGTAGGGGGAACGTACACAATACAAACAGCAGGGCAATTGCCATTTTGAAAAATAGTCAAATTGGTATTCAAAATGCATTACATGAACCAAAATATTGTCAAGGAGAAAGAGAAAACAGTGGATGGAAACAAAGTGAAAAGTAAATGAAATATTTTGACAGCTATCAACATCAAACTTCTCTGTGTCAGATGCATGTCATGTTACTATAAAAATGCAGCCAACTATGATAGATTAGCAAATGAAATATTTTGACAGCTATCAACAACAAACTTCTCAGTGTCATATGCATGTCATGTTACTATAAAAATGCATCCAACTATGATAGATTAGCAAGAAATTATTGGTTTTAATAATGTTTTCATCATATGAAATGGTCAACTGGACATCTAAATATTTTTTTCAGACACCAGGTTTGAAATTTTAGATTCGTTGAAGAGTTAGATATCTAGAGGATACCTTTGCTTCAGTGAAGAGATTTAAAGCTAATGTGTATTCTGCATTGCTACTGAACCAGTGTGAACTTTGGAAATGCAAAGTAGTTACTCATTAACAGCTCGAAAAAAGAAGGGAAAGGAAAAGTTTCAAAATTTGTGATTTCACCTTATTCTGAGAGGATGCCACACTAGCCCTCCACTGCGGATTTTGAGTAGGTGTACTTCTTTCTCTGATAAAAGTTACTATGGTGGATGGTGCTGGTCTATCACTATCAGCTACAAGACGAGGAGGCATTTCTCTCATAATCCATAACACAAAACCTGATGGTACTGATGAGCCTGACAGAATTTGTATAGAATGAGCTTTTGCAGGATAAATAACTAGACAAATGCAGAAAGAAAATGGAACATGCAAGACATGCAGAAAGAAAATGTACACAGGCAAGTGAAATAAGTTGATGAAGCAGTAATGCTCTCCCAGGACTCGTAGCACCAAGATTCATAAACAAAATGGCAAAGGAAATCATGAGGAAAAACAATCTATAATCTTTGCAGATATTTAGGTGAAGTTCGGATAAGACACAATCTCAGATTTGATGCAGAAATCAGTAGAGTAGGGCAACTACACCTTCCTTAAGTGAGTGGAATGTGAGGTGAAACATCAGAAGCTATTATCAATCTACAACCTTTGGAGATATTTAGGTGAAGTTTAGACATGACATATACATAAGATTTTGTGAAGAAATCAGTAGAATGAATAAACCTCAGTGACCCGAGTGCAATGTGAGGTGAAACACTAGAAGGTATCGTCAAAGGCAAGGTCCGCAATACCGTACCGTACCGGAGTTTCGATCTGGGCTCGGTACGGTACAATACGGGTGTACCGAGCACTGTAGCACTGCTACAGTGCTGCAGTATACCGTTTACAGTGCTGTAGTGTACTGTTTACGGTGCTACAGTGCTATAATCGAAAACCGATACATACCGCCCGGTGCAGTGACCCGAGTGCAATGTGAGGTGAAACACCAGAAGGTATCGTCAAAGGTATCTCAAAATAATATCTTAAATAATCAGAAAAAGATAAACTGTTTACGGTGCTACAGTGCTATAATCGAAAACCGATACATACCGCCCGGTGACGGGCGGTCTGCGTACCGGTAACCTGTCGGACTGGTACGTACCGCCCGTACCGGGCGGTACACATCGAAACGGCAGACCATGGTCAAAGGTATCTCAAAATAAAATCTTAAATAATCAGTAAAAGATAGTTCTCACCTCATTTCGAGGAATGCTGTAAGTCCATAAGGTCTGCTCCAGAGCATCTCAGTATGTAGATAAAAAGGTCTGCTCTAAAGCATCTCATAGTGTTGAAACTTGAAAGATCTCTAGATGTTCTAGTAAGTCGATAAAATATAAAGCCACAAGGTACACTGGTTTAAAAGGTTAATTATCACTTTTCTGCATCCCATATCCCATAGATATTGACCAACAATACATAAGCAATGGTTTTGGGAATAGATCCTCAACTATATCATTTTTTTTACGAACCAATGCTGATTTCTAGTTGTCAATTTGTCCAATAAGAATCCCTCTTGACAGCATTTAGGTGGAATGACTCATTAGTTCAATATCAATAAGACATGAGAATTATATAGTATTAAAGACATTTGAGCCCTTAATTGATTAACATTTAGATGGGAAACAAACCTAGCAGAATGATAGATGGATCAGTTATCTCAATGATAATAAAAAAAACCTATATGCACTTTTTTTTGAGCTAGACTGCATGACAATTTATCAAGTTTTCATCTCTTCGATGATTTGAAATATGATATTTCTGATGAAGATCTATAAAGATACAGAAACACCCCACTAAAGCACACAAAAACTATACTAGTCAACACTAAAAAAATGTGTTTCTTTAGTAAACTAATACTTTATCATGTGAAAGATAAAGTGACTCAAGAAAACAGAAATACTTGGAATGTTCAAATTATCTGATAGTTCAATTCATAGCAAGAAACAAAATATTTCTGGCACTACATATGTGAAGATGGAGGATGTGTATAGAGCATGTGCTTGTGCAACTAACAATTTCACTTGTATTCAAGCCATAAATCTTCAGCCATAATGCTTATAATTGGCATACCTATAAAATAATAGAGAAATATAAAAGCTGAACTGCTTAAGCAGTCTGAAGGAGCCAAATGCCAATACGAAAGAACCTGCAACTGCAAAGAAATATGGAAATCATAATGTAACTGACAGATGGCACTTGATGCTAACTAAAGCAAAAGAACAACTTTGCAAGAAACAGCAACATACTGGAATATTAGTAACAAGAGATAGCACAGCAGATGATGTGAAACATATAACAGTGACAGCTGCCAAACTTGCAACCTGCACATAGCATCAAGCATGGGATATGTTCAGCAGCTTGTCAAGAATATAACTAGCATAACTTAAGCATGGAGAGAAGTATATTGTACTAGTGTCAGGTATGGAAAAGCAATGCAAGTATTGAAGCTGATTTGAAAAACATGGAATGACATTAAATTTCATTAAAGTTAACAATTCATTATGCAATCTATAGTTCATAATTCATAGTACATACTTTGATCATTAACCTAGTACTAAGACATCCAGAAACATGTAGACTAGCCACGGCTCAAAGTACACATGCAGAAGAAGCAAAAGTTAATCCTCCGAAAGCACATTTTAATTTATCTCTTGAGATGTATTCAACATATTTGGAACACCAACTGATATATTCTAATCAATTTTCTTTATATATTTCACTTTGAAGATGTTAAATTAGCCCAAGTTCATGGGTCCATGATGAACTGATGCTATAGGATGAAGCCATTATGTAGATTAACACTCATTACTTATCAGAAGACATGAAAAGCAAATTACCTTATATCCCCTGAGAAATCAAAGTCAATAGATAGAAATATTATAAACCAAAAAAATGTAAAGATTCAGGTTAAAGGAAATTTTTTTTCAAATAGATACCTTCCACATTTCAGTTGATGCCATTTCAGAACGTACATTGCTCATCTTTGAGAACAGCAGCACCCCTTAACATGATTGAGAAACAAAAAGGTCATTCAGATTTTCAGATCTAAATCAACAAAATCTAGGGAATAGCCGAAATCTATAACATGAATAGATACCTTGCCATGGAGATTAGCAAAATAATAAAGAACAAAACCAACTAACTCTGAAGAACATGTTAATTCACAAACAAATTTTCAGTATGCACACAAGTGGCTCAGCTAAATTAACAAACTGTCATTGCAATTAATAATGGGGTTCATCAGGACATTCGCTAGACAGATCTTTTACTTTCTTGACCAGAATAAGCTTTTTAACTGAAAACTACCAAAACAACAAGCCTATTTCATATTTTTGGATGGTGGTGAATAGTCAAATAATTTTAGTCATCGTCATAAATAGTTGGCATAACACGTGCATGATGCAACCCAGCAAAAAATTTCCAGAAACTTGACATTTGAGACACATGACATTAGAGTTGAAACACATTCAATCTTCCTTGATCTCATAAGTTATGCTTCTAACATATTAACATATTGAAAGAACTTAAAATTTTGAATGGAACTGCTTCTTTGATAAAGTGGCAAGAATGACAAGAGAATAGCATTAAGCTGACAAAAGTAGGCTCCATCATTTTCTCTAGCTAAAGTAACAAACAAAGGAGCACTGGCTTTTTGTCACCTAACCTTTAAGGGGACAAAATATTGTGGCTATATTCACTT
The DNA here is from genome assembly GCA_001649415.1 of Musa itinerans. NCBI lineage: Eukaryota > Viridiplantae > Streptophyta > Magnoliopsida > Zingiberales > Musaceae > Musa > Musa itinerans. The sequence goes on along the minus strand of LVTN01000492.1, from coordinate 159,579 downwards.
GTATTCAAGCCATAAATCTTCAGCCATAATGCTTATAATTGGCATACCTATAAAATAATAGAGAAATATAAAAGCTGAACTGCTTAAGCAGTCTGAAGGAGCCAAATGCCAATACGAAAGAACCTGCAACTGCAAAGAAATATGGAAATCATAATGTAACTGACAGATGGCACTTGATGCTAACTAAAGCAAAAGAACAACTTTGCAAGAAACAGCAACATACTGGAATATTAGTAACAAGAGATAGCACAGCAGATGATGTGAAACATATAACAGTGACAGCTGCCAAACTTGCAACCTGCACATAGCATCAAGCATGGGATATGTTCAGCAGCTTGTCAAGAATATAACTAGCATAACTTAAGCATGGAGAGAAGTATATTGTACTAGTGTCAGGTATGGAAAAGCAATGCAAGTATTGAAGCTGATTTGAAAAACATGGAATGACATTAAATTTCATTAAAGTTAACAATTCATTATGCAATCTATAGTTCATAATTCATAGTACGTACTTTGATCATTAACCTAGTACTAAGACATCCAGAAACATGTAGACTAGCCACGGCTCAAAGTACACATGCAGAAGAAGCAAAAGCTAATCCTCCGAAAGCACATTTTAATTTATCTCTTGAGATGTATTCAACATATTTGGAACACCAACTGATATATTCTAATCAATTTTCTTTATATATTTCACTTTGAAGATGTTAAATTAGCCCAAGTTCATGGGTCCATGATGAACTGATGCTATAGGATGAAGCCATTATGTAGATTAACACTCATTACTTATCAGAAGACATGAAAAGCAAATTACCTTATATCCCCTGAGAAATCAAAGTCAATAGATAGAAATATTATAAACCAAAAAAATGTAAAGATTCAGGTTAAAGGAAATTTTTTTTCAAATAGATACCTTCCACATTTCAGTTGATGCCATTTCAGAACGTACATTGCTCATCTTTGAGAACAGCAGCACCCCTTAACATGATTGAGAAACAAAAAGGTCATTCAGATTTTCAGATCTAAATCAACAAAATCTAGGGAATAGCCGAAATCTATAACATGAATAGATACCTTGCCATGGAGATTAGCAAAATAATAAAGAACAAAACCAACTAACTCTGAAGAACATGTTAATTCACAAACAAATTTTCAGTATGCACACAAGTGGCTCAGCTAAATTAACAAACTGTCATTGCAATTAATAATGGGGTTCATCAGGACATTCGCTAGACAGATCTTTTACTTTCTTGACCAGAATAAGCTTTTTAACTGAAAACTACCAAAACAACAAGCCTATTTCATATTTTTGGATGGTGGTGAATAGTCAAATAATTTTAGTCATCGTCATAAATAGTTGGCATAACACGTGCATGATGCAACCCAGCAAAAAATTTCCAGAAACTTGACATTTGAGACACATGACATTAGAGTTGAAACACATTCAATCTTCCTTGATCTCATAAGTTATGCTTCTAACATATTAACATATTGAAAGAACTTAAAATTTTGAATGGAACTGCTTCTTTGATAAAGTGGCAAGAATGACAAGAGAATAGCATTAAGCTGACAAAAGTAGGCTCCATCATTTTCTCTAGCTAAAGTAACAAACAAAGGAGCACTGGCTTTTTGTCACCTGCACTTTAAGGGGACAAAATATTGTGGCTATATAATTTTGCTGACTTTAAGAAACATCATCTCACTTTAAATTGGATTAGCACAAGTCATCAATCATAACTACTTTGTTCTATCAAAGGGAAACAAGTATACAATAGGCAAATTGGATTAGCACAAGTCATCAATCATAACTTTGTTCTATCAAAGGGAAACAAGTATATAATAGGCCATTAGAGAAAGGTAAATTCCATACAGAAGGGCAAAGTAAAGTCCTTTTATCATTTGCAGGCTACCTTTCATCTTCTGGAAAAGATAGGTTAAGGCATTCTGATATCGAAGCACACCAATTTTTAGTACCTTACTTCAAAGAAAATCAAGAAATTTATATAATTCAATGACATCGAATTTCTAAGCACTGGACACTGAAAGAAAAAAAAACAAAGTTCTAAATCTTGATGGGACAATATAGATAAACCTGCATCGTTCACAACTGATTGAACAGTGGGTTAATAGAAAGGAAATGATACTGTAGAAAGTGCTCCTATTCTTTAATGAAATCCTGCAATGATTTGCAGGTTACAAGTTACATTTTGTATCATGGATGTCAACATGAATAAGTTAATCAGTAAACTAATTCAAGTTCTAGTAGACGATGACAAAAATTCTAGCCGATGACAAAATTTCTAGCCGATAAATCTCATGAGCACATAAGGCGAAGAGAATTTCCAGCCGATCAAATGGAGACAAAGAGCATGAGTCATCTGCATTTGCAGAAAGAACTAACAGAAACAAGCAACACACCATTACATAGCATTCAGACATGACTGGAATGCGCACAAGAGAAAGTAGCATGTCCACTGTGACAGCTTGCACAGAATTTTTTTTTTCTTCTCAGGTACAATTAAGTATACCAATGAACTCTACCAGCAAAATGTGGGCATGCGTTCATGCCTCTTAAAATCAATCAATCAACTAGGGTAGGGAAAGCATTTAATTCAAAATTTTAACCACAGTGACCTTCACAACTAGTGTCCATGATGTCTTTTAGACAGCACAGGATGTGTCTAAATTTTTTAAAACTTGCATCACAATCAGGTGTTGCATCCATTAGTCTTTTAGACAGCTATGGATGTGTCTAAATTTTTAAAACTTGCATCACAATCAAGGGTTGCAGGAAAACCCACTACACTTGCCAAACTTGCTTCCCCCTCCTCCTCCCTAACAGATGAATGAATACACACCTAATAGGGAGAATTTTACAAGTCTGAGTCTACGGCCCCCATCTTCACTTGCTACACCATTGAGTCCTCGCCTTTACTGCATTAAAGACCTTCCTGTAAGACCTCTTTAGAACAACTATGGATGTAAGAATTGTACCTTCAGCAATATGATGTTTAGAGAAACACAGGAAACCATCCAATTTACTCTTGGAAACACCAATCTTCAGAGATGAAATTTGACAACTTACATTGAATACCAAAAGCAAGTAGGTTAATTGATACTTCTTTCTTTCCAACAGTGTATCTTTATCTATTATATGCCCCGTCCTCATTGATCTTAAGTATCCATAAATTCAACCTCTTGAGAAAACTGTTGATCACAGTTTTCCATCAAATACTTTCACAAGCATATAGACACAGATTTGTCAAGTATCAACCAAACATGTAGCAGACTAGCCATCAAAATATCCACCATATGCTTTCTCTTGAATCATCATACATAATGCAGACTTCACAACACCTTCACAGTTAATCAGAACTCCACTTGATCAATAATTCCATTCACCAATCAAATCCCTCCTTGCACTATTGAATCATAGCCATCAATCAGTACCTTCATTGGATCATCCATAACCATAGCAATTGACAACTGTCAAGGTGCAACTACTGATGCCCATACCCTTTTTATGTTGCAAATTTTTAGAAAAAATAGGTTATGAGTTGTGTTTAGATTGCATTTTTGGCTGGAAATCTTTGTATCTATCTTTGATTTTCAAGTGCCTTGTAAAAGAAAGTCTTACAAGTCTGATTCATTGCATAGGTTACAGGCATGTGCCTTGACATTGGATCTGAACCATTCATGTTCTGGAAGACAAATGAAGAATGCCAGTACAAGCATCATGGTTCATTACTTTCAAATTTATGATAATGGTAATATAGGAAGCTTAAAGTTACACTCTATACATGTTTCCATGCTTGCAAGGTACTAAAAGAACCAAATTTCACCAAACCATTAAACTACTCAATAGCAAACAAATCAAGAAATGCTTACCGTAGCATGCCAAAACACCGCCTAGAAGGAGCATAGCTACCGAAAAAATATACAGATAAACCTGCAAAATAAATAAATAAAAATTGGTGCAATAGACTAAACATTTACTGAGGACTACAAAACGAAGATTTAGAAAAGCAAATAGTAACTTGTGTTGAAACTAAAATTTCATTCATCTACCTAGTTATCAGAGAGCGTTAAATGATATATCCACTTGGTTTGTCCGATTACCAAACTGGAATCCTGGCTGCAAATTCTAATGGAGGTGCCAAGTCAATTTGCACCTATATACATACATATACTCCAGTATGTGAATATCTGGAGAAGGAACATGGCCTTGAAATTAGGCGATAAGGCCTAGCAAAAAGGGCATCCTAGACAAAGGTTTGTAATTTCGTATCATACCGGTGTTTCGAGCTTTGCTTGGTACGGTACAATACAGGTGTATCGAGTGGTACGCTAAGATGCACTACTCGATATATATATATATATATATATATATATATATATAATTTTTTTAAAAAAGGAGGTGTACGCTACCTTGGCGATGTCACCTCCTTTTCTTCTCGTCATGTTAGACAAGGAGAAGACCAGTCTTCTCAACTGTGACGTTCGGCAAAAGAGTCAAAGGCCGCAAACGCCACCGGCCTATAGCAAAGGTCGCAGGCATCTACAGCCTTCGGTAAAGAACCCAGCAAAGACGAAGCCGAGCTATCGCCTCTCTGTTACCTTATGGATCAGGATCGTCGAGGGAGGGCAGCGCCGAATCGTAAAGCGTCAAGGTTCTCCCGATTCTCCCTCTTCTTCTTCCTCTTCTTCGAGCACCTTCTCCTTTTTCTCCCTCAACGCTTCTTCTTCCCTCGCCACAACCAAGCCGCAGCCAGGCTGATACCGCCCAGTAGCAAGCGGTTTGCATACCAATCTACTGGTGGGCGATCCACATACCAGCCTGCTGGCGGACCGGTACGGTATTGGACGGTATTATTTGAAATTAAAATCCTTGTCCTAGACCGTAAATTGGAAACAACAACACATAATAATGTCTATTAAAACCCACAATGTCCATAGAGAAGCATCTACACAGCCCATGAAGCTTGTCCATAACCCACAAAAGGAGCACAAGTGCACGTACCTAGGAATTTGCAAAGGGCAAAGGAGATATATGTAAATTTAAGTCAGCAGGCTAAGTTGCTTACTTTGTACAAGTACAAATATGTAAAATAAACTATATAAGAAAATAGGTCAGGCTCTCCATGCTCTGATATAAGATCCAATTTTTGCAAAAGATAGAGAAAATTGGTCAAATCTAGGCAATATCTGGGTTTTCAACCATAAAGAATTTTTCTGATTAGTTAGAATAGCCAACTACATACCCTAGCCACAAGAGAAGAATCAATAGGATTTTTCCCTCTACCAATCCATATCAAGACAGCAAAAGCAATCATAGAAACGAAAGTCAGGGCAATCACCTGCAAAAGAAAGGTGTGACATAGTTCATTAGTACAATATATGCTATCAAAGTTCAGAATGCAAGATTAAAAAGGTTAACTCCAAGGAAGGCATGAACAGTTTGACATGCTCAACAAACACTTAATTACCAAGATTACAAATTTTTGTCGACTTCCAACATGAATAGATCGAGGAAAGCAACATCTCCTGCAGCTATCAACATGAAGAGGATTTTGTTTATGCTTTCCCTTTTCCAACAAAGCTTCATTACACCCATGTTCATCATCATCTTCTTCTTCATCATTTGCCTGATGGCACAGATCAACCCTGTAAAAGCATTTGTTTTACAGGAACATATGCCAAATTATAAGGTGCAAATGATTTTTCCTTTTTATATGGATGTTAGCACAAGCTTTAACTTATAAATTTTGTTTCAGAACGCTCTTCCATAACAATACTATGTCTTCCTAGAAGGCAGATAAATTATGTGTGTAGCAAAGGTATTAACAGGATCAGACAATAGTAGGTACAACAGCAATCTTTATAATATGATATTATATGCATTTTTGACATACTCAAGTTAAAAAAACATACAAACACAATTGGTATGCATAAGCAAGTCATGGAAAATTAAGAAACATTAAGTAAATCTAAGGACTATATGCAAATGTATCTGACATTGCAACTTATTCTGGTAAAATAAATCAGGTAGTGAAAATACAGTTATTTTTTATAACTTATATAACACATATCAATATCAATCACCATCTCAATCAATAAAAATTGAATCATGCGAGAGATAGTCATAAAAAACGTTAAGATAAGATTTCTGTTTAAGCAACCTCAACATTTAATCTATAACAGATGCATCAGGTACCTAACCGAATCACCAAATAAATGATAATCTAAAGCCCTCCAGCAGGTAATTTAACACTTAATACCTGCATAAAGTATTTTAGCATTTTTGCAACATAAATATATGGTGATCAGGGCACACCGAAAGAGTACAGATAATCCCTTAGGACCATCAAATACACTTTTCCTGGAAAATCAAGGTCAAGAATACATGAAGCATGGGCACTTCAAAATGTATTCCATGTTCATGTTGTATCCTCAGACACACACTGCTTGTTGGATATTCTCTAAGATGTTTGGGCTATTTCAGAACATAGTAGAAATAGTGTACCATCTAAATTTTTAGTGCTAAGTGCTAACAATTGGCATTAACACAAGATACTTCCATCACCAACATTTGTATTTCACTACTGTTGTATTTATTTACCATGTATGTAAAATAAAATCGAGGGACAAGAGCCTGATACAACAATAAAATGTATTTTTAATAAAGTTAGAACAAGTACATCAAGCCTAGAGCTATACTAAAGTGTCAAAGAAATACATAGCAGTATATCATTAAAAATGATAATAATGAACTTCATTCGCACTCCTAACAACATGATGTCCAAAGAAAATCATAAAAGGTAAATAGTTTATTATAAATATAAAATGATCGTTAGACAAAATAGTCAACATATTTTTGTTGAATATAATCTGATTCTCATAACAAAGAGCATAAAGTATCCCGCAGGTAGGTTATCTTCAAGTATTATTAAATTAAATATTTAGATGAAGTGTGAAGTGATTTAGTCAATTATCAGAAATTAATGATATTAGTTACTTACCAGAAAGACACAAGCAGAAGGAATGCAGCTAGAAAGAGAATCTGAGGACAAACTGCAAAATAGATTTTAAAAATTTTAAATATTAGCATCAGTCATGAATTCATAGTTGACTTTGAAGATGAGTAATGGTGAAGTAAATGCATGAAACTTAAACCAAGGTGATAAAGCTCTGTTTTAAAATTATAGTTACCCATGAGGACAAATCCACAACCATGTGACCAACACTTCCATCCCTCACAAGTAGCAACAAGAGTAGATATGAAGTATGCCAAGTATCCTGCCACAGATTTCACCTAACTCATTCTAATACAACAGTGAAAGTTGTGCAGAATAGCTGATGAAAGATACTAGAAACAATGAACTATTGATATCCTGGAACTAGTGTTTAAAAATAAATAAGAAACTCTAGAACTTCTAGCAGAAAAGAGAAAAAGAAAAGGGAAACTTCATAAAATAGCATAACTAAAGAAAATAACCTTCATTCTCAAGAAAATGAGCTGATTTGACACTCAATTATAACATAGAATTCATACCAAGAACATTTAAGGTATAAAAAAAATGAAAATTAACTATTTACATTTAAGTCCATAGGAAAACAATGACTTGCAGCTAGGTAGCTTAGGTGCATGTCATGGAAAAACTGGCATTGTGTGGGCCACCATATTATAAATGTCTTAATCTTAAACTAATTGTGACATTTCAATTATTTCCCAATCAGAATTTATTTGAATCGATGCTTAAGGGAGTGGCATATCTGGAGGGTGTAAATATTTGGATTAATGTACATGCTATATTAAAATTTGGAGGGAAAATATGCTATTTTAAAAAGGAGAAGGTTTGCCCAATTTTATCTCAAGTACCTCATTTGATCTTATGACTTCAATCCATTTTTATATGACAATTGATTTCTGATTATTGGTGCTAACAACTATTCAACAAACTGATGCTTCTGGCAGACGCAATCATCATTTATCCTAGGCTTTAAATGGACCAAGCAAGAGGCTCCAATTTACAGCTTTAGTAGACATCGCTTTGTTTATAATGTTTCACTCTATGTAATGAACTTCATACATGCATCAGCAACTTGTAGTACTTTCTCATAGTAGTCTATGTAAAAATTATGTCCATATCACCGAAAATACAGCCAGATTTTTCCAGCACAAGACTTATAGCTCGGTGTATGATTTTATAGCTTGTACATAAAAGACAAGTGAAACAAGTCAACAAGTGGAAAGCATCAATCGTAATAACCAATTTTATGTTAAATCACAAAAGTTCATACAAGCCCACAATAAATAGTTGCTGACATCAAGGAACCAGCATACAAACTCTAGTTGCTTTCGTATAAAATTGGCACTACTGATGTTATGCTTACTAATACAACTGTGAGGATACTGCAAAATAATTAACATTGAGCTTCACAAACTAAAGAATGAAACCATATACGATAAAACTACAGTCAAATTCAATATCGTTCTACCATAATAGGTGGCTCACCTATGTTGGATGAGCCAATCATGATATGGAATATCTGCAACAAATAAGCCATTCAGAAATTTAATTAATGACACACAATAAACCGAAAAAAATCGCCAAGCGATGACACTCACCAATACTGGTTCATGCAAAATTCAGGATAAGTAACACATAAAGGAATAAGAATTGATCCTGATCCATCCTATACAGTAACATATTTGGATTACAGTAGCAAGATGATCAAAGGACCAAGATTACAGTAGAGGCTAATAAACTCATCAGGGGGAGACACTATTTGACATATGTCAGATGGCTACCCAAGAAATTATTTATGTTTGACCACTTTAAAATATAACAATCAAGCAAGGAGTTCAAAAATTGGGGTCATCACAATATGAAATATTTTTAGCTTCAGCTTTTATTTATGTTAGCATCTTAAGAACTATCTTCCAACATAAATGGCTGATATAAAGCAATCAACCATTAGAACAATGGGTGCTACTTCTTTGGATATGCCGATTGCCTTTATATTTAAAACAAAGTAACAAAAAGTAATTGAAAATTGTACAGCCTCGCAGCAGTTCTTCACTTACCTTTTGCCGAGTCCAGCCAAGTTGTCGATTTCGTAAGTGAATTCTCAACAACTGCCATCAATTGAGAATTAATTAGTAAACAATACAACTGAAGAATGGTTAGTGTAAGAAGACTACAATGAGATAGATCAATATATGCACACACATCTAAATTACTAGGTGGGATAACACAACAAAACTACTATCACAAAAGATTTGGCCAGGACAGCTGAAATCTCAGACAACGAATTACCACACGTCAAGTGACCAATAAGAACAAGCATTACTTCGTATCTCCAGATACGTAGATCCCCTAAAACTGGAATGGATAAGAACCAATTCCCTTGTGACTGCTAACATTAAACTTTTCTAGTACATTCCCTAGAGTTCTTAGACAAGCCACTCTCTCAGATACTCATCCTTGTGTCCTAATCCCATTATCATAAAATAGTCTACATGATATAGAAAATTACAACATAGATAAAATAAAAGAAAAATTAAACTCGAGCCACTTACAGAAACAAAAGAAGAAACAAAACAAAAGAAATTTAAACAATTGAAAAAACACCAAATACTAAGGCATATAAAACTAGTTATTTAGTTATTAGATATTCAGTGAAACACAATATCTAAAATTTTTAATTATATTTATGAAAGCACCACATTACAAAAATGAGCTAAATGCATGCAAGATATAGAAAGCCAGAGCATTAGGAAGCAAGTACAGGAGCAAAGCGGATTAAATTATGACTTGTTACTAGTGGTTTGAGTCTTTGATGGTCTGCAACTCCATTCCAGTCACTGTTTCCGATTGTACTTTCCCATCTGGGAAGATGACAAGTGATAATGTTCTCAGAAGCAATTAATTAACCTCATAGGGCCTTTAAATTGACTCATTGAAAACAGAAAGTTCAACTACCAACCAAAATGGCCTAATCCTATACAAACTTACATATAGTTTTCCTTTGCAGGATATCATATAATTCCAAGTCATCTCTTATATGCATATTGAACTAAAAACTTTTGCTTTGAATGCTAATAAGACAACTTTCACTTTGAAGACTAGAAGTGGCTAGAGGCTACAACACCATTTTATGGTTTGGGATCCCACACACTGCAGAAAGCATGGCAGGAAGACTCAAAGTTTCAAAAGTCTCTTTTCCACCATCACCTACCTAATCTTGACTTATTCACATTAAAATACCATGTCAGAAATTCTTTGCAATCTACATGAAGGATATGCCAAAAAGGACTAAGTGCCCATCAACCACATCTGATTGTTAGTTCGAACAGTGCAACTGCAAAGACAGGATAATTAACAGCATATACAAAGAAGCATACCGCAATTGATCTGTTGCAAAGAATACATTGAAAAGCAAAAGTGCCTGTGTATAAAATAATTAAATAGCTTGCAGTCCTAAATTATAAATGATTCCACGTATCTCAAAGCGTTACGACTGATAAGCTTAAATGATTGGACTATTTTTAAGTACTCAACTGACAAAACAAGCTGCAAACCGATGTGGTTTTGATCTATGATAGGCTCTTCAAGAATCAAGTTGACCATGTACGGTGATCGCTAGTATGGTATGATCATTAGCTGGACCGGGTAGTACCGATTTGATTTGCATGATAAGTACAATTATTTTCCTGTCCATGACAAATTAGCGATTGCCAACGAAGACCTCTTGCACCGCGGAGCGAAGAAGCAATCATAGCACAGGAATCACCACCTCATGCAGAAATCGACTTAAACGGCACTGCGTAGCCGGCGATATTTAACTCCGAGGAAACAGGGATCCTCGACGATGCACATCAAGAACTAGCCACTGGCGATGGAGTGAATTCTTTAAGCTAATAGCGAGAGCAGGAAAGGAAGAGAACTCCAAAACCAAGGGGGAGCCAACCTGCAAGAACGCGACGACCGCCACGGCCCCATCGACGGCGGCAAGGACTGCCTCGGCCGCTACGACTTCGGTCGGCAGGCACCTCCGTCCCGCCGCGCCCTCGCTCAGCATCTCCCCGCCAGCCCTCGAAACGACTCGATGGGCAGGAATTGCGCCCCCTCGATCGTTTCGCGGGGATTCAAAGAGCAACCTCGGATAAGAGTTTCGGATTTGGAGAAGGGCGGAAGAGAGCCGGAGACGAGGAAATTAAACAGGAGCCGGAGCCAACGCACGAGGGTTGGGGACGGATGGAGAGAGCTGTTGCCGACGTTGGATGCGCTCATAGGTGAAACCAGCAGGGCAAATTTACTTTTCCCATAGCCGTCTACGTTCTACCCCATCCCTACCCATCAATTTAATTGGTAACATATCGGGACCCAAAGGTGGATCTCCTCAATATCCGCCGTAATCGCGTGGCAGGTATAAAAGGCGGGTGCCGCGAATTAGGTTGGAAAGCGTCGCTCAAAGGCAAGGGGGCGGATCATTTTGACCCATTACGGCGACAGCTGTTCCTGGGGAGGGCGCCCTCGTGAGATGCGTTGGCTCCGCTCCCTACGGGTGCGTCGAGGACCCCTCACCGCCCTCGGGGCTGCTCCCCTCGCCACCACCGCCGGTGATTTTTACAAGGTGAAAATTAAATTTATGATAAATCTCAATTGAATATTAATTAACGTTGATTTTGATTTGACTTAAAAGTTGATCAAAGCTTAGAGTTAATTCGATTAAATTAGAATATTCCAATTTAAATGGAAGTAAGACATGATGCATCGGTCAACCGAATCGCAATCAAGCTTGTTTTTAGCTGCGAAAGATGCGTGATTTGACGAATTCTTTCTCTAGTTGAGTTTTTTGTGGCGCGGAAGGGCGACATCAGCTTTTGCGTATGCTCATATGACAGAGTTGGGAGAAGATTATGATGATTATATATCTTCAATTATATGATTAAAATTCATCAAAAAAACATGTTAGTGATATAAAATTTTACCTATTAACATGATATAAAATTTTACCTATTTTTCCGTTTCTGTAGCCACGGCATGTGATATCATGCAAACAAGGATTCAACCAAAGGCTGTACAGAAGAATTAATTGTGGTTACCTCCTCCCTTGCATCCGTGCTGGCCATTCTCTGGCAGGACTTCAAGTCAATCGCAAGCCTGTCAGAGAGACAATAAATGGCAACTAGTAGATTAGAAACATGTTATTACTCATCGACATGTCTTTAAATTCATGAAAAATTACATCAGAGAATTATGGAAAGAATAATTTCAAATATATAAAATGCAGACTAAATCAATTCGACGAATAATTCCTTCCCCGACCAAATCAATCAAAAGACTAATTCCTTTCATGATTAAATCAATCAAAAGATTATTTCCCGTTATTGACAATATTCCCGCGGATTTTTTTCACGAATCTTGGAGAGGTTTCTCAAGATTCACAACACTTCGACATGCCAACTGGGAGCCTTGGGAGCGGGAGCTTCAAATTGGTACTGCCAGAAGCAATACTCACATCAGTTAAAGCATGAATTGATGGCTTAGTTTCGTCTGGTCAAAAACATGGGCATCCCAAGATATGGGATACCGGTCATTGTGCTTAGTTTCACCTTTGGGGGATTTAAAGATGATCACAAGATAGGCTTGGACATGGAGATTTCATACAATAAATTGGAGTCACATTACCTGAGTGGACAACAGCAAGGATTCTCTAGTGCAGCACCCATTAGAATCTTGCTCGCTGAATCTATCGATCATAGATGTCTGCCATTTGAATGATTGCAACTCCATATCTTTGTAGTGCTCGAGGTTCTCCCAATAACTTTTCTCGAATGACTGTTCAGAAATCTGAGTCATTAGGGATATCAAATGCAAAGCATAAGCAAGAAAACTCAAGTGTTGGATATTGATGATATCACATGAATGACAGAATTGCTTACATCAAGTGCCATTCAAACCTATCCATGTCAGCTTGCTATCCCAAGATCATGAAAGCAGCTTTACCATGCATAAACATTCATTTGTGCAGACAATTCTGGAGCACTGTCAGAAATTAATGGTGGCTATCAGTGCAACATAGGAATTTGGAAGATGTGGCTAAGAACAAGAGAGCTGATTATTACTCACAAACTCGTAGGCTTACAATATATGATTCATAATTTCTTCCACATCCAATTCCATGTTTTCCACCTGCAATTCTTATATCATGAATGTAAAGTGAAATAAATTGCAAAGGTAAACTCTGCATTTATGTACTCAAACAACAAAAATTCATGAAGGTGACAAATTTCTGTGTGTCAGCAATCATAGCACTCACATAAAAGTTTGTTGCAGTTAAATTTGCAATATGACAGGCAGATCTAATTAATCTAAGTCATCGGCAAAATGAAAGATAACCTTTAGCATGCTATAACATTTGTAATGAAATGCAGCAGGCAGAGACTAAAACAAATGAAAAAGGAACCCACCTAGGTGAGGTGGTGCTAACTTGCGGCATCTAGCGTCATTCCACAGCTGGAAAGAGCCAAAACTTATTTCCACTAGGGAAGAGGACTCTACCATCAAAAAAATAAGAAATCATGTTGCAATGCCGACATTATCCACTGCCTGGCACTCCACTCATTCCTAAATTCTCCTAACAAGCTCCTAGGATTCAACCTCCAAAAAGATTGACAGTTAAGAACATTACCTTTCCGAATGAAGCTCAAAAGGTTAGAGGAGCACATGGTCACCCGTAAAGCAAAATATTCGGAAGGTGCCAAAGAAAAAACAAGTAGAACATACGTAGGTTCTTGATCAGTTTTTCATCTTACGTAAAAACCAAATTCTGGTTTTGAACTGTGAACAAAGAAATCCTTCCAACTTGACACAAAATTAGAGAAGCTCACAGAAAACTCCTATTTTCCTTTAGTTGTATTAAAGAGAACATTGGTGAGCCATGAGCTACTTAGAAGCTTTAGGAATTTTCTGAGGTCTCTATATACAAATAATAATCTAACAGACAGCATGAGAACGAGGAACTGTGTGTTAAGGAGTCAATGAAAATTACTATGCCTGATAATATCTATAAGATTCAACTAGCATTGAACATGGGGGTTCATTTAGGTCATAAGTTAAATTTGGCAAAAAAATTTGAAAGTAAATTGTCCTAGCATGTTTAAAGGTAAATTTGGCAAAATGATATACAGATCCATCATGCATAATTTGTCCCAGAATGTTTCATATGTACCTTCCAGTCTTGAAACCTATAAAGCAAGATTTCAACTCTATGTTTCATGTGTCATCATATAAGTGTATTATATCATAATGAATTTTCTCAGTTGAACAAATCAAATACCTTTTCTAGAGCAGCTCACTGCTTATCACTTTATGAGGCGAGTAGCTAGATACGTTAATTTTTTCCAGTGTCTCTATTGCCCGGATCTATTGGAACATCTACATCATCCAACCTCACTACCAATGATAATAAGCATGTCCAGATTTGTCCATCCAACATTATCTATGGTGGCAAAAAGCCAAGAGCCCATACTCCAGTGTGCGGCCTTCTCCCTTAAGTAAAACATGTCACAGTAAATCAAAAGCCAATAATGCAGAATCTACAGCACAGCCTTCTTCAATCATGTTACCATAAAGGCTATTCAACAATTCATGGATGCAATCCTTCAGATGGCCGCAAGAGTCACCAGACAGAAATGTGCGAGTTTGGTTCCTTATTTCAATCAGGCTGCATCCTGGTTCCTTCAGAAGCTTCTTTTGCTTCATTAATACTCTCACTTCAGCAACATCTTTCCACATTCTTGAAGCTGCAAAAGTTTCGGCCAATGAAACAAGAGCAGAGCTGTCATCTGGTTCCAGAAGAATAATTTGATCAGCTGCTCTTTTAGCAATCACAGGATCTCCATGCATTTTGCTAACTCCAAGCAGTGCTCCCCAGATAACTGCATCTGGTTCTATTGGCATCTTTCTGATAAGAGATTCGGCCTCTCTCAAGTAACCAGCTCGACCAAGAAGATCTACCATACATGCATAGTGCTCCCTAGTGGGACTGACACCATGATCTTTCTCCATCCCTTCAAAGTACTCCAGGCCCTTGCTAACCTCTCCCAGATAACTGCATGCAGAAAGTAAGCTTATGAATGTGACATGATTAGGTGTCACTTCTGATATCTGCATCTGCTGATAGAAGCCAAGGACTCTATCTCCTTGTCCATTTTGTGAATACCCAGTCAACAATGCATTCCAAGATATCATGTCGGGATGTGTCATAATTCTAAAAGACCTTTCTGCTTCACTAAGAGCTCCACATTTTCCATAGGCAGTAATCAGTGCATTACCCACTCCTAGGTCAGATTCATATCCCCTTCTCACAGTTCTGCAGTGGATTGCCCTGGCCTGCTCTAGAGCTCCAATGCTTGCACAAACACTGAGCGCACAGTTATAGGAGAATTGGTCAGGTTTGACATCTGATTGTTCCATGTTATAAAAGAACATCAGAGGAGTTGGGTGTCTCATCCTGCCTATAGTGTTGATCTCCATGTTTCTACAAATTTGCAGGTACCCAAACATCATTGTGTTCCATGATATTAGGTTCTTACTAGGCATCCTATAAAAAATGCCATGAGCTGCATCTATATCACCATCAGAAACATAAGCAGATAGCATCGCTGTCCATGAGACCACATCACAACAAAACATCATGTCAAATATTAAACGAGCATCTCCGACTTTTCCTTGCTCTCCATACATTGTTATCAAAGAATTGGCCACCGAAGTTTCCGATTGAAGACCTTCTTTCGCCACATACCCATGAAACTTTTTGCCACTTCTTGCATATTGGATATTTGAGCACCCACTTATGAGGCTCGTGAGGGTAAAGCAATTTGGTTTCATGCCATCATTCATCATATCGACAAAAAGAATGAATGCTTTTTGTTGCATACCATTATGCACGTAACCAGCAATCATGACATTCCAAGATATCACATTTCTCTCCATCATTCCTGTAAAGATCGACTCCGCCTCCAAAATCTTCCCGTTCTGAGCATATGCCCCCAATAAGATAGACCACGAGACAACATTATGCTCTTTAGTATCATCAAAAGCTCTCTGAACATCTTGTAAACCACCACATTTGGCATACATATCCATCAGTGTACACCCAACAAGGACATTCCTAATCCATCCCAGTTTGACTATACTGCAGTGGATTCCCTCGCCATATTCCAAATGTTGCAAGCTAGCACAAGCCTTCAGCACCGCCACAAATGTCAACCCATTGGGAGGTTCTCCTAGCATCTTCATCCTACGGAACAACTCCAACGCCATCTCATCATGCTCTTCTCTCTGACAAGCATTGATCATCGAGTTCCAGGAAACTGCATTTCTGATAGGCATCTTATCGAAGAAATCCATGGCCTTCTCTAAACTGCCATTCAGTGCATAGCCAGAAACCATTCCGGTCCACGTGTACACATCTCTCACAGGCATGCTGTCAAACACCTTCTCTGCATCACTCACCCTATCGCACTTTAAGTAAAGATTAACAAGCGAATTGCTCGCCGCCACATCCATGGGTAGATTCTTCTTGACCACGAAAGCATGAATCTGTGTCCCTTCTTCCAACGCATTGAGATTGGCGGATAGTGACAATAGATTGGAGAGTGCGAACTCGTCCGGATCAAGATTCATAGTCTGGAACCGTTTAAAGAGACGTAGACCTTCTTCCCCGCGGAGGCCATTAAGGGCGTCGCCAGCAATCGAGGAGTTCAAGCAGCACGGATCTTGGTGGTCCTTGACGCCATCCAAGATGTGGCGGGCCTTGGCGGTTCGACATGCTCGAAGCAGGGGAGCGACAATGAATCTTGCCGTGGGCGGATTCGGGTGGGGCATTTCGTCGAGCAGATCTGCGGCATCGGCTAAAGATGAACTTAATCCGCGTCAATGAGGATCTCCTCTGACACGAAGAACCCGACATGTCATTCTTCGAGAAACTAATGATATCTTCCGCGGGATGCACACACTATGTTGCTAGATCAACGTAAAAGGAATTTATAGAGGAGTTGACTCTCTGACAACATGTTCGAAACAGTAGACGTCCAACAGGCTCAGAATACTAAAACCTTTAATATGCTAATTCAAGTTAATCTGTGTTTATTTCCAGGGTGCACAAAAGAATCGAGCTCAGAGAACAGATGAAATGCAAAACGAAAAGAGAGAGAACCGCCCAAGCTTATTTCTATGACAGCGATGAAATCAATTGCTAATTGAGCTCTGGACCACTTCCAGCAAGAACAAAGCCAAGATCATCCAAGTCATCCTCCTCAAGCCTCATCATCAGTCATATCATGGATCAACTCTGTTCACCTTTCCTTTCCTTCGGGCCAAGATCCCGTCACTCGGCATCAACAGAGCAGTGCCTCGGCGGGTTCCGCCGTTGATATCATCAATTCGACTCTCATAATTGTTTGTTTTCAAGGCATTACGAGCAGAATCTGTGTTTTCTAAACATAGAGCACGCAATGTGATCAAATACACGGATGAAACGGAACAGAACAAGAAGACATGTTATATGTCACAGATGTGGTAACCATCGGAACAATTGCCAATATACTTGACATGTTATATGAGTGCTAAATAAACTGAAAGCAAAGGATATCCACAATCGAACACACAGATCACTATTAACAAGGAACTGCTGGTTAAAGAGGATGGAAAACCTCTCAAGAAACAGAGGAACAGAGAAAGAGAGAAGCACAGACAAACAAAAGGGATAGTCATATGCAACATTTAAGGCTTGAAATTTGCAAACTGGCAGTCTTAAAATATGAGAGACTAATCATATATTTGTCAATCAAATGTGAACTGCGTGAACTACATGAGACAATAGCAACTTGATGTAAATTAACAGACAAGAAAAGATAAAGCCGATAACTAAATGTAGGCAGGCCAGTTTGCCATTAACCATCAAGAAGGTAAATGGAACACAAACACCAGCAATGCCAAGAGATTTGGGCAACAGGGAAAAAAAGGATACCCAAAGAACTTGGGAACCTCGGCAAAGTTGCCATCTAGCAACACTTTTGGGCTTATAAACCGGGATAAGAAAGGACTTTAAGTTGATGGTTAAATGTTGGCAAGTGAGTTTAACCATCAACCATCAAGAAGGTAAATGGAACACAAACACCAGCAATGCCAAGAGATTTGGGCAACAGGGAAAAAAAGGATACCCAAAGAACTTGGTAACCTCGGCAAAGTTGCCATTTAGTAACACTTTTGGGCTTATAAACCAGGATAAGAGAAGACTTGAGTTGAAGATTAAATGTCGCAGCTGAGTTTACCATTAACCATCAAGAAGGTAAATGGAATACAACAACCAGCAACGCCATGAGATTTGGGCAACAGGGAAAAAAAGGATACCTAAAGAACTTGGTAACCTCGGCAAAGTTGCCATCTAACAACACTTTTGGGCTTATAAATTAAGCAAATTACCAGGATAACAAAAGACTAAGTTGACAATTAGATCTAAGAAGCTAAGTTTCTCATTAACCAACAAGAAGGTAAAGAGAACACAAACACCAGAAATGCCGAGAGATCTGGGCAACAGGAAAGAGAAGGAAATGGAAAACAACTTGGTAACATCAGCAATGCTGCCATCTAGCAACACTTTCAGGCTTTTAGAAGAGGTTAATTCACCTCCTAAGAGATCAATAATTGGATTTGCCGATCAAAGCTCCCGTAAATCAAATTCGTCAAGTTCCACCATTTCCAATGATCAAAAGGCATACCGAAAAAATTGAGCAAAACCAATCTTAGTTATGAATAAAACTATGGATTAAATATTCTGGAACAAAATAACAAAAGTGGGAAGCATTTGCAACAACGAGAAAAAAGAAGTGACTAAGAATGTGGTAAAATTCACTAAGTTTATATCTGAGAACCATCTTATAACGGCATTTATTTTGTTGGTACATCAGAGTCACATTTGTTCAAACACACAAAAACATGGAAGCGGGTTCAGAGCATTGACTGAATAATGCAATCAGATATTCTAAATGATTTATTTCCATCAGTACAGATTAACAAAAAAACAGATCTATGAGAAACCATAACAATATCCAAAAAAAATTTGATTCCAATATATGCCCATGTTAAGCTCATACAGCACAACCCACTTAGGCATAAGGCCATGTGAAAGACTTGACAAAATCTAACAATTAAACAAGCTCCTTACCCATGATTTTTCAAAAGCCACTCAAGCCAAAACTTGCCTACTTCTACAAATGTCAATATCCATCTAGCCATTAGAGATGCAGTTGCTTAATTGCCAGTGGGAAATATGACTTTACATACTTTCTTGAAAAAACATCGAAAACTAGAATATTTAAGACAACACATATTACAAAAAGAGAGTGTAGCAGAGATACATAGGAAATGCATACATGTGGAAGCTAATTATAGAACATAGACTGTAGAATTGACATGAAATCTCAATAAAGAAATTGTCTAAACTCTAAAGTAAATACTACAAGTTTGTGTAGCAACTCATGTCCTAGAAGCTATGCCAATACATATGGACATGAATCATGGTACTACAGAGGAAACAAACGAAACAAATATACAGAAAACATGCAAGACGAGAGCTAAGGTGCCTATTCAATGTTATGCCTGAACAAATTATTTTTAGATAACTAGTTCAAAGAGAAAACGCAGGATGAACCTACAACATTAAGGTTGCTCCTTTGAAATTTAGGTAACTTAGGCTCGAGTTATGAAAACAGCCTTTCTACTTCTAGGGGTGAGGCTGCTTTACATTAACGCTCAGATAGGAGCCTCATGCATCAGGTTCAGAGTAGTGCACATGACCAGCAAAACTAATGAACCTCAAGCCTCACCTTTTGCATAAACCACCAAATATGTCTCGCAAACTAAGACATAATTCACCAAATACAATACACTGAAATACGTTCAATAGCACAATGGAAAATTGTATGCAGTGTTTAACGAACAATGTTTTTTGTTTGAGAAACAAAACTACATGAGCTTTGACCTCACTATAATTTCTACATATTGTTACTGATAGAGCTCCAAAAATAGGCAATTCTGAATAAGAATTACATAAACAAGTTTGGCCTTGATGCCTTGTACGTGGTTTTCAGCTTCCTGCTTGGAGGTCTAACCTTCTTAAACACTAGAGGAAACTTGATTTTGGAATCATGGAACTGCTTAGTGCTCTCCCTCTTGCAAAGCTTAGAAGGTATTGTAGCTGTTTTAATTATCTGAATACAGTGATACCTTACTCGATGACGTGAAGCCATCTCATTATACATCTGTTCAACAGCACCATTGAGGGTAGTATCACGATATTCCTTGTACATGTTGTGATAACCTGTTCTGCTCTGATATCGAAGCCAGATGCCATAGTTCTTGATTTTAGTGGGCTTCCGCTCAAAAATCTGCATTTTCATCAAATCTTCACAGTGAAAATACGGAAACAGAAATCCTGAACAACAAACCTACACTACAACACAAGCATCGAAGGCAGTAAACAACCAAAATCTGCATGTTCCCACAATCAAATCACGACGAGAACGGGACTGAACCGACAACTACCACAAAGCTGCCATCGTATGAGTAGTTCTGTTCGAAAACATTTGTCAGCACGGACCACAAACTATCATATACTGTTACAGAATTTGGGATCAGCAGATGCATCATGCACATCAAACTTCCATATCTTCGAAACAAATGCAACATAACCCATTCTATTTATAGGAAGACAAATGGCCACGTGACACCAACGTTAGTATATTATAGACAACATGATACATTAACACACACCAAGTTCAAATTAACAGACAATTAATATATCTCGAGTGAGAGATTTAAGATCAACTTGCATTGCGACTGGATCCTGTATGAATCAAAAAATATAAAAGGAAAAAACAGCTGAGCAAACACACACTAGATAGAGTGGAAAGAAATGAAAAGACCAACTAAAGTTCTTTCCCTCTCCAAAGTCTCCACGATTCAACAAGGAACTGACTCCAGAGAAAACAAATTCGTTCCCTGTTCCCTTATAAACCTTGAACACTTTTAGTTCCCTCTCACCATGTATCACACCAGAAAGAGAATGTAAATGAATTTTTATAACAAGATACCCCCTAACTACCGATAGAGCGCAGTAAAACAGATTATGGCCAAACAAGATCTATTGCAAAAGAAAAGTATGTATTGAAGGTAAGGACTAAAGGATAGGCGTAAGAAGTAGAAACCTCGTTGATCGCCAACACTTGTCCGTTGCTCTTCTTAACCTTCTTAAGCTTCCTCAAGAAGTACCTACAGTAGCCATAGAATCAAAAGATACGAATCTCAAGGAAAGAATTTGGGATATTTATAAGTAGAATTCGGAATGCGCACCAGAACTTGGATTTGGCGCGGACCTCGTTCGTAGCCCACAGCTTCATTCGATAGATCTTCGGGTGCTCATCGGTCGCCGATGGGAGAGCTCTCCCGACCACTTGATACTGATGGAACTGCAAACAAAAAGCGATAAAGAACGATCAAAGAAAACCATTAAGAAACGTCCGATCCACGGCGGCCAACACGCCTACGACCAAATCAGACGTCAATGAAGAGGAAACGGTAGGAATCGAGAACACAACAGAGCGCGTTGAAGCCCTATAATAGAAAAGAAGGACGGCGGTAAAGATAAGAACCGAGGACCCACCCTAAAAACCACCATGTCCAAGATTTTGAAATCGTCGTCTCCGCCTTCCCTCTCCTCCCCTTCCTCGGAGCGACTGGTGGCTGAAGCACTCGATCTCAGGAAGGCGTTATTAGTTTCATATTTATAGAAAGGGCGCCACGAACCCTAATAGGCGGCAAAATTGGCCGAACCAATTGGTGCTCGGGCACACGAACCATTGGACTTATATATGTACCTAAGCTTGACCCATTAGTTGCAGATGATCCATTGTGATCGGGCCACGTCGTAGGGAACGATTCGGCCAAAATTTTCGATGAATCGGATCGAACGATTTTATCAGGAATGTTCGGATCCGATTAACGCAACACATGTTAGGACAACGTCGTTTCATTAATCAGTATTTATTTATTTATTTATTACCTTGAAAAGAATGAATGATGAATGAGAAACGTGAATCTCGATGGAGTCAATCTTACAAAGATAATATAATATGACACTTACATCAATAAAATATGATATTGAACACTCTCTTTGACTCTCACCCTTACTTCTCTCCTCTACACTTAGATGTTCGCTCTTACATAACTTGTTCTTTATCCTAATGTTTCTTCATATCCTCCTCCATGCCGCCCAAAATTGCTAATGATCCATCTTTTTCTCCGAACTCTGAGAGAGAGAGATGAAGTCATTTAAGACTATTAATCAAGACTCATAATTTGTGTCTAGTGGTGTTACCGGAAACAAACCTCAACAAAGATATGAGTTATAGTTTCATAAGAAGATTTGGAGGTTCATGAGGAGCGTTTTGTGAAATCATTAGTAGATCTGGTGGAATAATTCTTGCTTGGATAAAGGATTACTTATGAGTTACAAAAATATGTAAGAACTAATAAGCATTATGCTCAATAATCGATGAGTATAGTAAAAATCTTTGGCTTTTTACTGTTCTTTATGCTAGTAATCATGCTTATATTTGTTATTCCTTCGAATTAGTTGTCTATTATTAGTCTTGACTCTATCCATCGATTGTTTGTGATGACTTAACTCTATTGCTTTCCTAAATAGAAAATTATGAGGTAAATATTATTTATTGTTTATCTGGGTTGATTGACTTGAAGTTTTATGATAATAATTTTTTTAGACAAAAATAAATTAGATTTGCTTGGATCTTTGTATGGCTTGATAGAGCCCTAGCAAACAATTGTTGGTTTTCTTTGTTTCCAAAATTTTAGACTTTTTAGTCAGAAGGTAATTCTAAGATTATTAATGAGATTATAACTAATTTCCTTGTTATCTCTAATCCGATGATCCAAATTCACTCTATGCTTAATAGTATGAGCAGAAAGATAATTATTTAGAGTAAGCATAGTTAAAAACATCTTGAAAGTAGTATCAAGAACACCATTCAGGAAATTGCCACCCTTGAAAATAAAAAAAAATTAACTCCACTGTTTGACAGTGATTATATCAACTTTCTTAACTTATAGCCCTACAAAAATAGTTACATTTGATATGATGATCTAAGCCTAAACTCAATGAATGAATGATGTTGACAAGAATATTATTTTTTTTTTCATAGAATGATCAGTCATAAGATTAAGAAAAAAATTATTTAACACATCCTTCTTGAATTCCAATATTCCAATTCTGATGTTAAAGATATATTAGGTGAATTTATTGGTTGGTATCATATATTATGAAATTACCGGGTGGATGATTAGCCCTCTTTTACTTTCTCAATTCTACTTGGTCTTCGTAATATAACCTACTGTGATTTTATAAAGGACTTCAGCCTCTTAAAAATCAGAATTGTCCTCTCTTCTATAGGATCGATGGATTTATGATTGAGTTCTTTCATCATTTTTATGAAGCTCTCAACCCCTATATCATTGTTACATTTAAGAATTTTTATAATTCTATTATTATTCCTCCTAATTAGGATAGAACTTTTGAAGTGTTTATCCCTAAAGTCAATAATTTAAAAGGAGACATGATTTCAAACTCATAGCGATTATTGTCACGACTCTTTGTATAATAACCACTACAGTGATTACATTTTATGATCAAAAAATATTTCGATTCACTTTGACTGCATTCAAGTGGTGAATATTTTTTTTAAGAAAAAAAATATTCAATACATTCTTCTTGAATCCCAATATTTTATCTTTGATGTTAAAGATATATTAAGTGAATTTGTTATTTGGTATCACAAATTACGGAATTACTCGGTGTAGGATCAACCCTCTTTTACTTTCTCGATTCTATTTGAACTCCCTAACACAGTCTACTGTGATTTCATTAAGGACTTCAACCTCTTAGAAATCAGAATTGCCCTCTCTTCCATGCGATCAATGGATTTACAATTGAGTTTTTTCATCATTTTTATTAAGTTCTCGGCCCTTATATCA
This sequence comes from Musa itinerans, assembly GCA_001649415.1. Classification (NCBI taxonomy): domain Eukaryota; kingdom Viridiplantae; phylum Streptophyta; class Magnoliopsida; order Zingiberales; family Musaceae; genus Musa; species Musa itinerans. The sequence continues at coordinate 135,454 of LVTN01000492.1, read as the reverse complement.
TTATTACATTTAAGAATTTTTATAATTCTGTCATTATTTCTCCTAATTTGGATAGAATTTTTCTAGTACTAATCCCTAAAGTGAATAATCTTAAAAGGAGACAATTTCAAACTCATAACCCTTATAATGTTATCTATAAAAATCTAACTAAGGTACTATCTTAGACTGGTTCATTTTCTAGATTCTATACTTACCATAGTTAATCTGCTTTTGTTAGGGGTTACAACATTCATAGTAATATAATTATTGTTAATAAGTTTGTTCATATTATGTTTATATCTCGAAGTAAAAATCTTCGAGATATAAACATTGACATTGAGAAAGCTTATGATTGAATCTTTAAAAATATCATTATTAATATTACGAAAGATATAACTTCCCCGATATCTTTATCAGTATTTGCTCTCCTTTTTTTTTTACTATATCAACCCTTATACATATGATTTCTTCACAACTTCTAAGAGGATAAAACAAGGAGTCTGTTGTCTCCTTATATTTTTATTATTGTTCAATAGTTATTTTCTACTATATTGGATGAGATTATCAAATCTAAGAAGAATCTTCCCTTTAGCATCAAGAATATCAAAATTTCAAACCTTATGTTTGTGGATGATGTGATTATTATCGTTAGAGGTAGCGAAAGATCTAAAACCTCCTAAAGCCCTTTGATCATTATTCTAAAACCACCAATCTCAATATCAATAGAGTCAAATTTCTTATTTATTTATCTATGCATTATGAACATTCTAATGAGCACAAAATCTATAACTTCTTTAATATAAAAGGAGGTAATTAGGCCTATAACATACATAGGTATCTATATATCTCACGGTTAAATACCTAAAAGATTCCAATTGATATTGGTTGGTAAAATTTTAAATAGGATTCAGGGTGGCAAAAGAACCTTATAAGGCAAGAAAAATATGGTTATTAATGTTATTATTAATTATATTCATTTACATTGTTTAATGGCATCTTGTATTTCGGATGAAATCATCCATAGGATTAACAAGGCTTTTAGAGAGTTTTTTTTTATGACGATCATAAATCTTAAAAGGGCAACAATCTCATTAATTGGGACTCGGTTATCAGCTAAGCATTAGGGATCTCTATATTGTTAAAAGTATGGTTGTATCAAGAGATTGTTATCCCTTCTCAACGTGAAAAATACACTTTGTGTCAATATTTCTAACGCGAAATATAAGTCATTGTCCTTTTGAGAGGCAAAGAGGCATTTATCATTCTCTTAGTCTTAAAGAAATATTCCGTGCTTGTTCAAAGCTTTGCGAATTAGTTATCGTTGCATTGTGAGTAATGATAATAAAATTGATTTATCAAAGGATCCTTGGTTGGGTGATATTCCTCTTCCCTATATTAGTAAATTACAATAAGTATTATGCTTTAAGAACTATTACTGATATGATTTCCTCTAATCAATAGGATATAATTGTTTTACTTAGAATATTAGATTCTAACTTAGTTGAGAAAATAGCCGACACCGCTAATGATGATATCGGGTGCTAGTCTCATAATCAAAAGGAGATTATGATGGCTCGGAACACTTATATATTTCAATGATAAGATTATTGAAGTTCCAATGTTAATTTTTTAAAATAATTAGTGTGGAGATTTACATTCGAACGATTTTCTAAATTCTCTAGCACTCCTTGCTTCTTTGCCTTTTGTTTGGTGTTTATTGATTCAATTGTACATTTCCTTTCCGATGCTCCTTTGCTTTATATTATCATTTATTTGTCTAGCAAAAACTGTAGCATAGTTTCATGTTTTTTCTTGAGTGAAAGAATGTAGATTATTGGAAGAGGGCAACGGGCTTAAAAAAGGGAACAAAGTTACTATCTGCATGCTATTATTGTCAATTCCCTTTGGACTCTTTGTAACCACTACAATGATTGTCATTTTCATAATCGCAAGATCTATGGTTACAACACTTTGGTATAAGATGTGTGCTCTAATCAGCAAGTAGATGAATGATGTACACACTAGATGTTGTAGGAAGTGATGTACTTACTAATTGAAACGGATGCATCCATCCATTATGAGTTCTAATGTTTGTGCAGGTTTAGGCTTCATTCTCAAATATCGACAAGGGAATTTGATGGTTGTGGGTTGTTTTACTTAACCTGCTAGCTCAATTCCACTTGCAAAGAGCGAAGCCATTTTGGAGAGGATTACATTTTATGACCAAAAATATATAGATTCACTTTGACTGCATTCGAGTGGTGAAAGCTCTAAATAATTTTGAGCCTATGCATTGGTTTTTTTAGAAATACTATCTGATTATTTGTTTAACAAATAATATAGTCAACTAATCATGATCTCATGTTCATTGTATATTAACAAATTGAGCTTTAATATAGTCTATTATTTATTTTAAAAAAATAAAACACCTACCTCATAATGCACATGATATCATCTGAAGTTTTAGTATAGTCTGTTATTTTATTAAAGAAAAAACACTGACGCATAATATATTAGCAAATTGAGTGGGTCTTCAAAGCACATAATAATGACAACAGATTAGGTTTGCACAAGTCGCATAAAACAACAGATAGGCAACAACAGGAGTCGGTCCGTAATCACTCCTCCTCTGCAACGCTGCACTCCATGAGAGGTCAACGATCAGAGCAGAAGACAACGGCAGCCATCTGCACCTGAAAAGAGGGAGGGAAACGAAGGTGGACGACAGTTCGACGCCGGAAACGAAGTGGCTTCAGCTACGCGGCGATCACTGCGGCGGTACTGCTCATCCTCTCGGCGTGCCACTTCCGGATCTCCTCTATCACATCACTCAGGCCCTTGTAGGACGACCCGCCCTCAGTCACCGCCGCCGTCGCCATCTTCCCGTGCTCCCTCGCCCTCCTGCGCATCGCCTCCGCTTCCTCCCCGCCGCCCATCACCCTCGCCACTGCCTTCGCGAGCTCGACCGCCCCCACGAGTGGGCGCTCCAACTCTGCCGTGCTCCCGGGCCGCTCCGTCGCCCTCACGCCCATCCGCAGCACCCCCACCACCAGCTTCTCGTTGATGAACTGCTCCGTCGACAGCGGCCACGTGACCATGGGCAGGCCGGCAGTCACCCCTTCGAGCACCGAGTTCCACCCGCAGTGCGTCACGAACCCGCCCACCGCCGCGTGGTCCAAGATGGCCACCTGCGGGGCCCAACCCCGGACCACCAGCCCCCGGCCCGTCACCCGCCGCTCGAACCCCTCCGGCATCCACTCGTCGACATCGTCCCTCACCACCCACAGGAACGGGTGACCAGCTGCCTCCAGCCCCAGCGCCATCTCCCGGAGCTGCTCGCCCGTGAAGTGGCTCCAGCTTCCGAAGCACACGTACACCACCGACTTCGGTTCCTTTGCGTCGAGCCACGAGAGGCACCGCGCGCGATTTGCGACGGCGACAGGGTCGTCACCACCGCGCGCACCAAGGCCCTTGGCGTCGGCGTTTGCCAGAGCCACTGGGCCCACGAACCAGCTCCTGATGCTACCGACTTTGTGGTAGTGTTCGGCATAGGCCTCTTCCATCTCGGCGAAGCTGTTGACGACGACGCCCAAGCTGCCTTTCTCCGCCTCTGCGAGCTCTTCAAGGATGCCTGTAATGATGGTTTCCCCTCGAATGAAGTCGGGGAGCTCGGAGGGGACTAGGTGCACGGGGTGAGGGAGGTCCGGCACGAGGAAGGGCTCGTTGTCGCCAGAGGTGGCCAGGTGAGGTCTGTTGAGGATGATGGAGCCCATGACGCAGACAGGGAAGAGGCCCAGCGCCTGGAAGGCGATGCGCGGGACGCCAAGATCGCGAGCGATGTAGGTGGTCCAGGGGAAGTGAGTGTCGGCGACGACAGCGTCAGGGCGGTGGAGGCGGAGGAGGCGCTCGTGTTCCGGGCGTGCGAAGGGGGTAGCGACGTCGATCTTGTAGGAATCGGAGGGAGGCAGGGCGCTGATGTTCTCGACGCCCGGGGGAAGGCCGCACTCGGAGGAAGGGAAGGGGTAGACGAGAGTTCGGAGGGGGAGGCCGGAGGCGGCGGCGTCGTCGACGGTGGCGCGGATGAGGGCGGCGTTGGCGGGGGTGACGAGGACGGTGGAGTCAACGCCCCGAGCGGCGAAGAGGCGGGCTATGTCGACCAAGGGGATCATGTGGCCAGTGGCGAAGAAGGGGATGAAGAAGACGCGGATCGCCCTGGCATCGTTCTCAGAGGCTACGGAATCCATCACATGCCTCCCAGATCACGAAACCCCTCATTTTATGGTATTGATGGTGCTAAACCTGCAAAGCACGTCCATTTCTTTAATCGCACGGGGATCGCGTGATCGACGACCACCAACTTCTTCGATTAGCTCCATTGTAGCCAACAAAGTCGGAAAACAATCGAGAAGTGAACATCTCCGTAAGAATTCAATATATAAGGCTGATCCTTGAGGAAAATTGAAGAACATTACCCAGCATCTACGTAAGAATTAAGATTGGAGTCGAGAACAGAGTGGTCAGAAGTGGCCTCAATACGAGGACAGAGGATATCGGAACAGCCTTACCAAATAGCAATCTCCATATAAAATCTCTCGCGTCCTACTGCTAAATCACTCTTCACCTTATACACCGAGAAGCTTTCCTACAGCTAAGTAAGGATGCTTCATGATTCATGAACCATCATGACTCGTGAATTGCCTGTTGGTGACACTCTCGGCACCCTCGAATGATTCAGAGGCTCTAAGCACGCCGGTTCCGGCGCCGTCGCCTCTTAAGGCAGCTCCCACGTCGCCGATCGCGGGGCCCCCGACGAAGGAGAAGCCGGGCGGGAAATTAAGCAGAGCCTTGGCGCCCCGCATCCGGAATGCCGCCCGGTCGTAGGCCACCGCAGCCGCCTCCGCCGTGTCGAACGTGCCGAGCCAGAGGCGAGCGCCGTTCCGGGACGAGTCGCGGATCTCCGCCGCGAACTTGCCCCACGGCCGCCGCCGCACCCCCCGGTACTTCCTGACTTGCCCCGTCGGCCGGGCACACTTGCGGATGAAGCCCGCGTCGCCTGCCGCAGCCGGAAAAGACAACGACGGTTGCTCCGCGACGGAGGAGGCGGCGGCGGATGAGGAGGAGGCCATAGCGGACGCCTCGGAGAGGACCTCAAAGAGGACCATGTCCTGGGAGTCGTTTTCATTGAGGGGCAGCTGCGTCTGGCAGCAGTCCTCCTCTTTGGCGACCACGGCATGCCGCACGTTGGGTGCCATGCTCTGGCCGACGACCTCTTCTGTGGTGGTATTTGAATCCTACAAAAGCTTGAAGCGGGGCGGGTTAATCTATCGAGAAGGTCGCGGAAGACGAAGGTGGGAGGAAGAAGCCGGAGGTAGCCTGTCCGCCTGATGTCTCGGTTCAACGCTAAAAAGGACGAGGAGAGGCGTGTTTGAATTGACCGTCCGAGTCGAGAATGAAAAGACTAGCCGATGACATGAACCGGATGGTTCGGTGAACCGAGGATCTCACGGACTCGGGTCCGAGATTGCAGGTTGGGTTCGATCATCGAGTTGCTATTTGAGGTTGGAAGATTCCAAAGGTCAAAGAGTGGGTCCCACGGAGGTCCATGTTTTCCAAGCAGGGCCCACTTGACTCGTCCAAAATGTCCAACAAAGACCCACGTGCTCCTTGACAAGAATCCAGAGACGGCGGCTCGGGGACGTCAACTGATCCACGACTGCTAACCTGAGTTTTACACGTGGACAGAAAAAAAAGTAGATTCCACGTTATCGATGAGATGATGCCGATGTGGTGTATCAACGGAACACAATTTCCATCATTCATGCGTGCGTTTTTCGTATGTGAACGAATGCATGCGTGTTCATGTATGAAGCTCTCGCATGTCATTTGCATGGGAATAGGCCGAACGTGTGGTGTTTTGGGTCTACGGGCCCAAAGGAGTTGACCCGTGTTTCATCGCTCCTCGGTGTGGTTTGTGATTTGGATGATCGGCATGCGACTCGTTTTTGTCTATAGAAAGAATGTTACGTACATTCATTCTCACCTTATCAACACAAGTGAAAGTGTTGTACTCTTCTGTAGCAGTGGACGACACCAAATTGGGCTTCTTCAACCCAAACCAACGAATGTGACTTCATAATCTTCGTCACTGTTGAAGCTGATGCAGTGTTGTAGTTCATGAGATGATCAGTTATGATAATACATCATGATAGTTCTCCTTTGTTTCCTTCCACTTCTTTAATAAATGACATTCCATCATTAAAATATAAGATAAAGTTGGCATGATGACATCGATGGCATATGCGAATACATTTTAAATATAAATTAATGTTTATTATTATTTTTAAATCATATGATATTATATTAAAAATGTTTAAATGTTATAGTATTTTAGTATTTAAAATTTTAAAGTATATTAAATTTAAAGTATCTTATGATATTATCTAAAATTATAAGATCGTCAACATGATGTGAACATTTATTTATTAATTTTAAAGTTTATTTTATATTTTATTTCTCTAATAATATTTTTTATTTATTATATATTTGGACTATACAAAATTTTTATAAGATTATAAATATTTTTTTATTTATTTTTAAAATAAATAAATATTATTTTTAAATAAATATTAAATTTTAAAATGATAAATTTGTCATAAAATAGTAAATTAATTTTTTAAATATAATTTTCATATATTATTTACCAAACACTTAAGGCATTTCACAATTACACATTCACTTAAACTGAATTCTCTAACTACACGTTAAAAAAATATTAATATATTCTAAAATGTTGTCAATATATCCAACTCACTCAATTTTGTCATCTTTAGCTTAATAGTTTAGTACTTATTATCTTTATTTTTGAATATCACAACTTATATTTGTATCCCATGAAGCATTTAATTTTTATTCATAATTTTTCTTTTTAACATAAAAGACCAGTTTGCCATAATGAATCTCAGGTGAAACAGAGAGGAGAAAGAGGAGAAGAAAGAAGAAAGGGATGAGAAGAGAAAGATGATGTGGGTTTGGGCGCACGCACGGAGGAAGAGGAGATGGAAGAGAAGAAAAGGAAGAGAAAATGAAGAAGGGGAGACTCATCTGCTGTGATCAGAGAAGAAAAGAAAAAGGAGGAAATGGGAAGAGGGAGAGACCAAGAAGAAAGAAATGGTTCGTGCAGGTGATCTGCACTAGAGGAAGAAAAAGAAAGAAGAAAAAAATAATAAAAGGGAAGTAAATAAAGAAAAAAAGAAAAAAATAAAATTGAGGATTCATTTTTTATATCAAATGGATTTAGATTAAGCTCAGAAAAATTATATTAGGTATGGTTTTGAATTATCTTATATCTTCATTAATTAGATTTATATTTTGAATTATGGTTATGGATCATAATATTCTTAGTTAATCAAATATTTATATTGTGAATAAAATAAAAAGAGGAAAAATGATTGTTTGAGAAAAATAAGAAAAGAAAAAGAAAAATTAGAACTATATGCTTATATCGAGGATATAAGATTAGGATAAGTATTCGATAACTTCGTCTAGTCTAGTTTGAAAATTATTTATGCATGTGTTTGATATTTACAAATATTTATGATTTATATGAATTAAAGTTATTTTATCATGTAAAAGCATTCAAAGATGATTTGACCATTAGGAAAAGCATATGATTTGAATTATTATTTATTTATTTTATAATTTTTTTAATTTACCTTATCAAAATTTATATTAAAATATATGTCCAATATTATATTTAAAAATAATTAAAAATATCTTATTATTATTCATTTTAAATGGTATGATTGCATCAGTATTGAAATGAAATGCAAAACTATATAATATCTTGAAAACCTTAGTTTGGTAAAAAATAATTGATATGTTATTTTCATCATATGGAATTTGGTAAAAAATAATTAATATTTATTTAGAAATTATTTTTTTAATCCTGATACAAAGAGATATATGTTGTCTATTATACGGGAGTTGAATATGATTTTGAGTCTGAAGAAATAATATGACTGTAACCATTGATATTTCTTTTACTTTTGTTTAAACATATACACCTTAGCTATATATATGATTATAAACTCTTGACTATATTTTTTTATTTATTTATAAAAAATTAATGATAGTACTTAGACTATAATGTTTATGCTGACATTAGCTATATTTATGCATTTAAATGTATTTTACATTTGAAAAGTATTATTAGCAAGCTATTTGAAATGCATTTCAAACTGATATTTTATAAACTTTATAAGCTCGAAGAAAGTATTTGATATTTACGCATATTCGAAATCATGTGTAAAATGCATAAAGATTTCATATGTTTTAAATATAATATTTATTTATAATAAATTTTGATTAGCATGTGTGACACATAAGATTATTTTTAAACATTTCAGAGTTCACAGTTATCCTACAATTCTTCTACCTAAAATCAGGTGCTCATTTATCTTACTATTATCATTCATAAACTTATCATAAGAATTCACAAAAAAGAATACTACTTTTATTTTGGGTTCATTTAACTTTCACACTTTCAGTAGCTTTTTATGGTAATTACCTCAGAATCCTCGCTCTGCTTAGTTCATAGTGTGTATAGACGTGATCCTTGTATCCCAATTATTCTCTTGTCATTGTTGCTAGAGTTTAGGGCAAGAAATTGAGATTTGTATATTCATTATTCTCATAGTGGATTATCTCTAGTTTGTCCCGTAATTTTTATCCTTCACCTTGAAGGGGTTTTCCACGTATATCTTGGTGTTCTATTTGATTGTGCTTCTATTTAATTCCGTTGTGTGCTTTGACCTAAACAAGGTAATCATTTATATTAGCATTCATAACCTAATCATAAGAATTCACAAAAAAGGATACTACTTTTATTTTGGGTTCATTTAACTTTCACACTTTCAGTAGCATTTTAAGGGTAGCTTTTTATGGTAATTACCTCAGAATCCTCGCTCTGCTTAGTTCATAGTGTGTATATCCTGACAGAGAGAAGATAAAAGTCTAAATACAATGCAAAACAATGGAACGCGTGACATGTGATTGCATGCACGGTAGAAGTCCTGATGAATAAACACAAGCTGCGCTTCTTTTAGATCGTCATGATGAACAAACACATCATTTACACCTCAGAATAACCTTATCCGTGCTCTATCATCTGTAAGAACTTTGTTACTTTACTTCATCGTCCATCTTGAGAAAGCTTAAATCATGTCACGAAGAACTCCTCGTCTGATCAGTAGTATATTCTACAGGTCTTCTAAAGCTGCATGACGACTAGTAGCCACCTAGTTTTGAAGGTAGAAAGTATTGCTCATCAATGCTTTTACTTTGAGGAGGCAAACCAGAAGAAAAAGCAATCACAGAGATCAAAAGGTGCCTACCCACCCCATCATTCTCTCCCTCCTCCTTTCCAGTTTTCGCTTTCAGTGTTCTGCAAGAATATGCACACGAGTCACATTTTCATGGAACTTTTAGCTGCCTCCACGACGGCGTTTTCGTTCTTGATTGGTGATTCGGTGGAGAACAGGATAAGTTCTGTCAATTTCTAATTCGTATCCACCCACTCAATGATGACGCACAAATGGTTGGTGCATCAACACCTAAGAAGTCTCTTGTTTCTCCTTCTGGTCCTTCGTTCTTCTGCGCCGCATGATGTCTCGTGGAGTACATCATCCCGAGTGGATCAGCAGCGTTCTCCATGCCGTTTCCTGGATGAGTAGCTGAGTATGAACGGTTCGTGCTGAGGTTTCGGATGTTACTGTCAGGGCTCTTCGCCTCTGATGTTGGACAGGATGCTGTTACGCCAATCTGTGCGGCTCTCTGCAACAACGCAGTTGCAGACGTGTCCGGCGCCGGCGGCACTAGGTGGTGGTGATGCTGGGTGCTGTAGTGATATGGAGCACTTAGGAGAAGGGAGTGTGGGTCTTCAGTTTCCTTCATGCCGCTCATCGGAAGTGTGATGCTGCTAATTAGCTCATCTGAGCCCCAAGGAACCAGCTTGTTTTGATAGATCCAGCTCAACTGGGATGCGAAGGGATCATCGGCTTTGGGTAAGGTCTCTAGAGGAGGTGCTTGGTTCATCAAGAGAGAGAGCCCAGATCCTGCCTCATCAACCATTTCACACTCAACCACCGGAGGCTTCAGAAAGGAAGGGAAGTTCTGCACCACGTTTGATCTCATCAATCCGTCAGCAAAGTTCAAGTTGCCGTTGCGGATGGAAGTCATGCTGCTGCTCATGTGTGAGGCTGCAACTCGTGCCGTCTCTTCCGCTAAGGCGTCGCAGAAGGCCCTGTGGGTTATGAAGCTGTCCCTCCTGTTCATCAAAGAACATACAACGATAAGAAAGCTGCAGCAGCGGCAAAGCCAGGCAACGATCGTGATGTGTGGGCTTGAATTTGCTGAGTACATGCACCATTTATGTTGATTAGTGTTACAAGCTTGCTTCAAAATTAGTGCTAGGTTATAGCATACATACATCCATACATATCAGCAAGAACAAGAAGGAGATATGAAAGGATCGATCGTATATTTTTTAGGTAATAATTGCTGGAAGAGTACCTGGAGAAGATGGTTCCACAATCGCAGCGGTATTCCCGGGTGCCGCAGGTCTTGGAATGGGCTTTCCAATCCGACTGCACCGCGTAGCACCTGGAGCACTTGTCGCACTTCCACTTCTTCTCGCCATGCTTGCGACAGAAGTGCTTCTTGATGCCGGTGAGGTCGCCGAGCGCCCTCGAGGGGTCGTGGTGCACGCAGGTCTTCTCCGGGCACACGTACACCCTCTTCCGAGGCTCCTTGCTCGTCCTCTGCCTCAGCTTCCACGGGAGGTTATGGCCGCGGCGGTGGAGCTGCAGGTTTTGATCCCTCTGGAAACCTTTGCCGCATATCTCGCACACGAACCGGTTGGTGGCCATGAGAGTCTTCGGAGACAAAGCGATCACTTCCGCTTCAGGATCTGCTGCGTGCAATTCACTTCATAATTAGCATTATCATAACAACAACAAAGTAGAGAAGAAGACATATCCTATCATTAATTGCCTGGCGTTCCGGGGAGGCTTCTCTTCTTCTTGTTCACAGGAGGAGGATTGGAACTCGGATTCTGGACTGAGGAGGATGAGACTTCTTCTCCTGCCATCACTCTCTTCTTCCTTCTCACTCGATCCAAAGATTAGAGAACTCCTTTGCTTCGCCCGAGGGGTGCTTATGAAATGGAGAGAATCATTTTCTTATAGGAAGGTGGTGAAAGGTGGACGGAGAGTGACGGGTGAAGCCGAGGAAAGAGAAAGGAAGGAGGGGCAAAAGCTGTGGCTTGGTGCCTATCCTGTTAGGAGTCACCATCCCATACTAAGTTAATCTTCTTTTGCTGCAACCCAGGTGATCAACACATGTCAAGATGCAAGCACTCATCCTGTGAGCACAAGCTTGGCATTGCCCTGTGCCTACTCCCATTCAAAAAGCCTACCCAAGGTATTAGGTAGATCAGGTCCAATTAATTAACATGTACTGTGTTCTTATCTCATTCTTTTGACTTGCATGCTGACTGTGATATCTCCTCCGGTTACCAAAGAAATGAATGGTATATATCTAAGAAAATGACTGTGATCGATTAGGTGTCGTTCCCACTCGTTTGAATGTTCCAGCGGGTCAACATTTCAGGTGCCTCCAACGAGAAGATTACGGTGGTCAGAGGTACACGACGCCTAATGAGACAAAGAGACGAACGCTATATCAGCTAACAAAAACCTGTGTGTTCTTCACTCGGATCGGTGATTGGTATGCTTCAGCACCCTCGCTGTGGTCACAGTTTTCTCTCCTCTGGACTCGGTATTATCTTATCGACACATGGAAGCCTTCCTGACCTGGTAGCACACATCTAATATTGCTCTCCTTGTCGTAGCTGTCTCGTAGTTCGAGGAGCCATTGATCTGTAAATGCAAGACCGAAGCAACTCTTCCACCATATCATCCAAACACCAGATCATAGAACAGTCATCACGCAGCTATTCATCCTCCTCAAAAGAAACTGGGCGTTGTTCCCCCCCATGACAAGGGCTTGAGGAGGTCGTCCGCCTGTGAGCTGACTTCTCCGAGAGAGGCTCAATGATACCGTAATGATGCGTGGTGTGCACGTCAGGCTTTGCAAAAGGAGCTGCTTTTATTGTTATGGGAGCTTCTTGGAGCTTAGCTTGTGGACTGCAATGGCTCCCAGAATATTCTCACCTCGTCCAAAGCCTCAAGCACTACCTCCCAACATCTTTCCGACAATAGATTCCTTTCCAAAGCCCCAAATCTACTGCCCTTTTAGGTCAGGGTGCACTGCCTCCTCATATCTTTGTCTTAGGAGCTGCAGAGAGAGAGAGAGAGAGAGTATGTTTCTTTTGGATTGATTTGGAGTTGTAACAGTAGATGCTGAGGAACCAAAGAGTAAAAGAGCAGCATCCTAATGCAGTATAATACTCCTAAATGGTACTGCCTTTGATCCTGCACTCAACAACACCTTGGAACAGAAGATAAGTGCAAGCAACAGGTTTGCATCAACAAATACAGTCTTGTTCATACTATTGTCATTCGAATCACATTCATAAAAATCATAAAGAAACAATCTTTTTATGATACACATAATTCCATTCTTATTATTCTTTATTTTGTGTTAAGGATTGCCTTTTATTCTCATCTATTATTCGCAATAAATTCCAATCTAACAGCAGCAATAACAAAGCGATGGCTCAGTAGTTCTGTGCCATGCGTAGATGGGCACAATTATGCATGGATCTCGGTATTATTGTAATGCAGCATAAATATATGCGCCTCCACCACATGCATCTGTTCATATAATAACACCTGGCAATCTTTTGCTGCTGCTGTCGATGTGCTCTCCAAGGAGACCGATGCCATGGCCCACTCATCATGCACGAGTTCGGTCTCGTTAACATGGCAAACCTAACAAGGGCATACATGAATAACCTTATATAATAATAGCAATCACTATAATCCTAACATGGTGCTCATTTCCAAGATAATTTAGGAATTATTATTATTCTGAGTTATTTGTCCGGCTCAATTAAACCGTGTCGGGTTGTTCACGAATTAGCCCACGAAAGGCCTAACAAGCCCGTAAAGGTCGAGTTCTACGAGTCATCGGCGCCAGCCAACGAGAATGCACGTCAAGAACACGGAGTTCGACGACTTTGACAAGCTCATAGATCGACGCTCTCTCGATGACGCCTTGTGGCCACCAATTCTCAAAGATATCGGTCTCATTCGCAAACCGAGTCTATTGCGATGGAAATCTCGTCGCCCTAAGACAGCGTTGACGGTAATTGGTCTTCTACGTTTACACCGTAGGATAACACCTCTCCCGGGTTGACTCAGATGTCGTCGCTAGGCCTGTCGCCGGCGCAGAAGTCTACCGTCAACGGCTTTTTGGTGCCAAAGCCACAGTGTTTCGTCACGTGTTTTCCGTTTGACTTGGGCTTCCCTTTCGCCTCCGACTCACTTATCATCTTTCGACGATGGAACACATCGAGTGAGAAAACCATGTGGTTACAAGGACACGATGGAGCCTTGGAATGTGACGTGCCGATGCGTTGATGCGCATGCAGTGACGTTCGTCCCGCATGGAACACCGGACGGCCACCACGTGGCGCTGGTCTAAACAGAAGACGGTGGCCGGTAACTATTGCTTTAATATGCAAGCAATGACGTACAACCCGGAGGGCATGGCACCTGCGCGCGCACGTGCTGAAGCCTAGCCCGATTGACGCACCGACTTCCGGCACGACAACGGTTCCGGCGTATAGGGTCGGCACGTCGGTCGTGTCATGGAGACGGCGGAGCCGCAGGTGGACGATCGCGTGGATTTGGTTGGTCGATCGATCGATCGCCACCTGCCACGTGCAGTAAAAAACAGAAAAACACCCTTTTTAATTTGCAAAGACAATTTTCTTTTCTTTTTTTTTTATACCGTTTTCATGATTTTGCAAAGGATAAGTTTTGCGACGATTGCTGGAAAATCAAACGGTTGACAGCAAATCAATCACCCTTTCGAACCATATCTCCTAATTTATATGCTAAGCAGAAAAAGAAAAAGAAAGAAAAGGATCAGAGCCAGAGAGCGCCGGCATCCTTCAGGATGGGCACGAGCTCGCCGGTGATGTGGACGGCGACGAGGCGATCGATCCCACCCAGCAGCCGACCCCCCACGAACACCACCGGGAGAATATCTGGCCGCCGGAGATCTTCGCCGGCAACCTCGAACTCCGCCGCCTCCTCGCCCAGCTCGCACAGAGCGGGGTTGACTCCCAGCCCCTGCAGCAGCCGCTTCGCCACGTGGCACATGCAGCAACCCCTCCGCCCCACAACCACCACCGGGTTCTCCGCCACCATCCGCCGCATCCCCCTACCCTCCGCGCCGCTGGAAGAAGAGGCCGAGGAGGAGGAGGACGACGACCACGACGTAGTGGGAGACGTGTATGGGCCGTCCACTGCCGGCGGAGTGGGAAGTTTCACGGCCGCGCACGATCCTGTGGATCCGTACGGAACGGCGTCCGGCGTTATTTGGTTGTTTCCTCCCTTTCTCTCGTCTGATCTGGTTGTCATTTTCGATATATAAGGAGAAACTGAGAGAGAGAGTACAGGGAGAGGACTGGGGACGGAAGGTTATATAGTAAAGATGGGCGCGCGGTTGACGTCATGAGAAGCGTCTTCTCACGTCACTGATAGGCGTAAGAAGCTTTCTTCGTATTCTTCTTCGCCGTCTCTGGCCCTTGTTCATCGACTCTGGCTTTTCTTTCGTGTGGTGTGAGTCGTAAGTACGCCGAGACACGCATCTTCCGAACCTGTGGCTGACGTCGTGGCCGCGTCAGCCTCGGCATCCAACGGGCCCTGCCGGGCTCTAGTGACGTCAGGCCTTAGGTGAACCGGCGCGGGATCTCCTATCTCTGCCGTCCAACAGCAAACACGCCTTCTGATGACGTGGCTTTGATGGCTTCTGTGCTCGGCCGAGAGACGTTTCGTCTTCCTCGATCCCATCAGTGGGTTCAACAAAGTACGTAATACGTGACGCCACAACACAGTCCACCGGCGGATCAAACTCCATCCACTGATCATTCGGTGGAAGGATCGCGAGGAAAAGTTAAAAGACATCGTGGACGAAGCCGGTCGAATGCACAAGGATCTGCGATGACCGACGTCGGCGTAAGTGGGCTCATGCAGCAGCGTCGCGCTCACGCCCTCGTCACGGCGGCGGGGATGACAACGAGGACCGCTTCGCGTGCGTCCTCCACGTCATGCGAAAGAATCGGAGGTCCGACGGCTGGGAACGCGTGCCGGCGAGGGGCCACCTCACGTTTGTGTCAACGTTATCACGCGCTCGTCTACCGCAGATGGCGGGCCGGTCGGTGTTGGGTTGTGCTTCGCTGGCATCGACATCCATCGCAAGTAATCATGGAACCGTCCCCAAACCCTCAGTTTAATATATAATTAGGCTCGCATGATTTGATCGTCATAAATTTTGTTTGTGAAAGAGAGAAATAAAGAAAAGAAGTACATGCATCGACATTGAATGGGTGGATAAGCAAAGGATTCAGCGCCATTCGCAGGCTTGCAGGCGCGACGTCTCCGTTCGTCAGTCTAAGAGACTTTGTCATGCACGTCTGTTGCCTTATTCTGAAAATTCTGAAAGGCGGAACGATCAAGTGCATTTTATCGGGAAAGAAAATAAAAATTCACTATTGACTTATTATTATTAATTTTACGTAAAAATAATATTTAAATAATATTAAAAAAATCATAACCCAAACTCAATTGAATGATTTTAAATCTATTCGATTAAATTTATCCCATTATGTAATTTGAGTTATACTGCATGTAATCCTAATATAATTATGATGAACGGAGCGTAATGGCATCCTCTCGATGATTAAATTTATCCCATTATGTAATTTGAGTTATACTGCATGTAATCCTAATATAATTATGATGAACGTAACGACATCCCCTTGACTTTTTTTTCTTGTTATCAATTTTTTTTATATTTTTTATCGACGATATTACTTTGTTGATAATGTCTCTATTAAATCATTGTCGGGCTTGAGTCTTCTGCGTCAAAGAAATAACTCGAGGAAACATTATCGATGAATGTTCTTGCGGTTATTAATTTTGTTTATTTCTTAGTATAGCTTTGACGTTTTATATAGTATATGTGATAAAGTGAGAGTTTTTTTTTTTTTCATTAACGATATTACTTTGATGATAATGTCTTTATTAAATCATTGTGGGGCTTGAGTCTTCCGCGTCAAAGAAATAACTCGAGGAAGCATTATCGATTGTTCTTGTGGTTATTAATTTTTTTTATTTCTTAATATAGCTTTGACCTTTTATATAGTATATGTGATAAAGTGAGACTTAGTTTAATTTCAAATTTAGCTAAGTCAACTTCATGCAAAGCAACTAAAACTTTTACCAAACTACGTGGCCATTATGATGAGATGATAGTACTAAGTTTTATGATCTATAAGATTTTATAAAGTTTAATTATTAATTTTTTTTTTTTAGTTAAGTACTAATATCAAGTGTAAAGTAATTCAATTTGGAGTGTTATTATGTAAACTTTAATCAAATCAATCCAAACCTCGAAAATACTACTTGGCTATGATGTTAATATGATTATTATTTTTAAATAATATTCAATTGTTAAAAATTAAAATTTCTTTGGATATGTACTATTATGGAATATGATTTAGTTTAATTTCGAGTGAGACTAGTCAACTTCAACCAAAGTAATTTAAACTTTCATGAAACTACTTATTGTTGATGTTATTATGATTATGGTTATTTTTATTTTTGAAATATTTTATAAAATTTAATTGTCAAAATTAATGATTTTTCAAATAGGTTATGTAATCGAGTATAACTTAATTCAATTTTGAGTGTAACTGGATCAAATTATACTAAATCAACCCAAAATTTTACATAAAAATTAAGATATGATTCTAAATTGATTAATATCATTTTTTAAATATAATAATTAATTTAATTATAAAATTATAAAATTTTAATCAATATTGTGATTAAAATAATTTAGTTTAATTTTAAATGCAACTTGATTAATTTTCATTAAACCAATCTAAATTCAATTAAAAAGGGGTGGAGACATATATATATATATATATACCGATATTTATTTTTCTAATAATCAGAAATATATTATTTTAAATCTCTAGTACAGGTTATTGTGTGTATATATATATATATATATAAAAGGAGAAGAAGAATCAAGATGGAAGAGAGAGAGGATAAACAGATAGAGGGACAAAGAGGAGGATGAGATAAGCAGAGAAGATAGAGAGAAAAAAAAAATGAAAAAGGAGGATAAGACAAAGAAGGAGGTGAAGAATAATGGTAAAGAGGAAAGGAATGAATCAAAGTAGAAGAAAGGAACGAGTCAAAGAATAATGATAAAAAAGAAAGGAATGAATCAAAGTAGAAAGGGGAGTCAAAGAATAATAATAAAAAGCAAAGGAATGAATCCAAGTAGAAGAAAGAAGAGACTAAAGAGAATGAAAGTTGAGTTGGAGGCTTAAAAATTTTGACCCAAATCGGATCCGACTTATTTAATATGAAAAAAAAAGAGACTATAAATAATTATATTTATTGGTTTCGATATAATTTGACATAAAAGGTGATGATAGGATCAAAGGAACTATTCGATAAAAAATTTATAGTATGATTTTTTTTCCCGATAAAACATCAAACAAACAAGGAAAGAAAATAGATATTGAAAAGGGAAAATCAAGTAGAAATTGATAATTTCATGAGAAAAAAAATATTTAGCATGAATTATATTTTAATTTTCCAACAATCCAAACTGTTTTGTTAGAACATGTAATTATAACAGAAGTTTATCTCTAGCAGATGTTAGGATTATATGTTACCGTATATAATTGGGTTAATTATAAATTATCTTCTATAGTTAGATTTCCTTAGTGCACTGATCTTTATACCTAAAAAAATTATATTTAAATCTTATTTATTTTAATATCATCAATTTTACCGATGAAAGATATAGATCTAAGTCGAAATTATCTTTTTTATTTATTTATTTTTATGTTATTTGTGACATCGATAAGATCAATCGTTACGTCATTCTCGTCGACTCCAATCATAATAGTCATCCACAATGTTATCATCCATCATGATTGTTGAAAATATTTTTTTGTCAATCGTTTTTATGTCGTTCATGCACATACTGTCACACGATATATTTTTCGTCGATAAGTCCAATAACATTAAGAGAAATGAAGTTAAATATTTTATTTTCATAACTACGAGGATTTTAATATATATTTTTTAAGTTTAAAAATTTGAATATTAAATAGATTTAACTACAAAATGCAATCTATGATTAATTATATATAATTAGTTAATTAGTTGGTTTGTGTTTAGGAGTCTACTTAAGTATCCACCGTTAGGTTGCGGATTACAAGTCATAAAGGTTTGTCACTATCTTCTCTCCTCTCATCTCTCATCTTCTTTTCTATGTTTTGTGCTTATGATTACGTATCGGTTAGAAATCTAACAAGTTTTTGATTTCTTATATAAAATGATATAACTACTTATTTAGCAGATAATTAAGAACTCAAGAATTTTATTTTAGATTTCAAAATAAATTGTTTTTAAATTTATTCTGAAAAATAATAAAAAAGTAATCCTCCCATAAGTATTATTTATTTTGGAAGGGAAATGTTATTTTCTTTTACAGTAATCCAATTAAATTATTTTTATTTATCGTAGAAAAGTTCGTTGCCATTTAAGGAAAACAAAATAAAGACGTAGAACCTTCATCACCTATATAAACCCCGTGCGCCCGCGACCGCGCTTTCCCCTGGAAATCCCGACGGCAAGATGCCGGCGTCTCCTGGCTCTCGACCGCAGAGCTCCACCGCCGCCAGGATCTCCGCTACCGCAGCCACCCTCTCGTCCGACAATCAACACGTCATTGCTGTAAGATCCCCTCTCCTTCCCCCCAAATTCATAAACCCTAAACCCTGATGCCCAATCTCCGCCCTTTAAAGGGTAATTTCTGAAGCGCATTCCTTGTTTTCATCTCCTCCTCCTCGTGTTGTAGGAGATCCGCAAAGCCCTATCCATGATGAGGAGTATCGCGGTGGACCTCGAGAAGCAGGAGCAGTCCGACAAGGTTAAGATTTGTTATTTCTTGGCTAAAAAGAGAAGGCCCTAGGTTTTATTTGAGCGCCGATGCAGGTTAAGGAATTGGAAGCTGCCGTCTTGGAGCTTTTGGATACGTACGATGACTGTACCCGTTTCTCAGAGGCGATCCAAACCATCGGTAGCAACTACCAGCCATCTGAGCAGGCAATTTCTTTTACTCCTTTTTCTTTTCATGCTTCCGTACTATCTGAATGAGTTAGAAAATCTTATGTTCTGATCACGCTATTGTGATTTTTGTTTTAACGATATGCAGCTGACTGATTTCAAGAAGTTATTAGAGGATGAGATTGCCAAAAGCAAAGCAGTGTCTCCTTCTGTCCCACAAAACAATCCATTTTATCGGCAATTCAAGGAAGCCATCTGGGTACGTTTCTTGATTCATGGTTCAGATTTTTGTTAACTATATTCAAAATTTTCTGAGTTTACTGGTGCTTATTGCGGTTCAAACCTATCTCTCCATGCTCCGATTTTGTTGGACTTACAGGTTGCTCGAAGTTTTCTCTACTTTGATTGGTAATTTAGGATGTTCAGCGGCACGCAGAGAGATGTGACTTTGGCTTTCTTTGATGATCAAGACTGACAGAACAAAAATCCTAAATTGGCACAGAATTATTTAGGCCATATTGAGAATAGTGATAATAAAACCATATGTTCTTTTATTATGCACATTAATTGGAATGACCTCCTAAACGCATGGTAGGAGAAGCAGAGTCAAGGCAGAGTCGAAATGGACATTGTGGCTTGTGTTAATTAAGTAGCAAAAGAAGAGGAAACTTTTGCATGAGATAATTGTGATGACATTTAACTTTATGAAATGGTGGAAGCTATTCATAATACAAGACTATTGTCCAAACGAACATTTTCTAACTCAGAAATGGTGCTGAAAAAGGTTAGAAGGTGAGGCAAAGGTTTATAATCTGAGTTTGGATGGTGAAAGATGGGGAAGGAATTTTAGATGGCCTGATGTCTGGACTGTATGCTATGGTGAAGGTGTTGGATGTTGTAGAGTTTGTAATGATGAAAAGCATCACACTTTGTACTAGCATATGATTAGCTCGGTACATACCTTCTCTATGCTCCATGTTGGCATCATGCCTCCATGATAGTGTCAGTTGCTCCAAATAAAGGAGAAAACCAAACCAAAAGAAACAAAATGTGAATAAAGAAAGGGGCATACGATGCTATTTTAATTTGTTTACCTTTAAGGGTAGAAATGTAATGGTGCTTATAAAACAATAAACATGATGAACGGTTATAGCATAACGAGGGATGGTGGTCTTATCATACAGTTGAGGAGCTAGTGATTTAAGAGGAGTGCTATGTGTTTTCATATTCTTTGTTTGAAATCCTGTTTTGTGATGTTAGAAGATTAATGTGGAAGGGGAAGAAGATTCAGAGAGATGATTGTTGCCCTAAAGGGTTATGATAGGAGGCTCTGGCCCTATCTTTTTATTTGGATTCGTAATTTCATCATCTTATAATCATTTGATCAATGACCTAAACATGAGGAAAATTATTTATTTATTATAGATTGAATGATTGTTATGTTTCTATATTAATGTCTTATTATGGAATGACACATTTTGTGAATTTGAACTTTAATAAAATAAGGATCTCATGATGGATGAAATCACTGTTTCTTATGTTAGTCTATCAATTGAAACCAACAAAAAGATAGAGTCATCATTTCATTTTACGAGGCTTCACCTAAGCCAGTTCTTTTCCTCTCAATTTGGCTACCAAATAGGCAGCCTATAACCACCCCTTCTTTTTCAAATGAGCCCTCAAGTGGGCAGCCCACAGCCATTCATTCTCTCCTCTAATGGGCTCTCAAATGGGCAAAACCACATCACATATTCTTTCCTTAAGAATGGACAGCCTTTAATGTTTTCTCATATGGGAAATCCTTAGCACCCTCTTCTCCTTATACGGCTTGCCCACAAACCCAGCTATCCAACTCACTTGGGTAGCCCACAAGCTCGACCTTCCCATCTCTACGTGATTGGCCCATAGGTTGGCCCTTCTTCACTCGGCCCCTAGAACAATCCCCAAACCAAGCAGTTAACCCTTCATCATTAATTATTATATCATTTAAGGACTTTGATTATCAACAGGAAGACTTAGCATTGGCAGACAATTCACTAGTAGATGATTTGCTTTAGGGATTAGTAGATCGTTAGATGTGACAACTAGATGACCTCATTATTGGGAGTGATAAATCTTTATCGTGGCATGTGAGAGACATCAATCCTTATCAAAGTGCAATATGAATCCTCTCCATTTGTTTTTTTGGGTGCTATACATCTTGAGAATTTGGGTATTTGGTTGAGCCATTAATGATTGTTTGATGTGTTTATGTGCATGCTATGCAATATGTTGTGTATGCAGATGTTGTATATTTTTGCCTATTTTGTTTCCTTCGAATTGCTAAATTATTTACTATGTATTGCCAACTTAAATAAATTCCTTTGAATCAATGTTTGCGTTATCGGTTTGAACCAATGTATTGATCGACCGGTAGTATGGTGCATATTGCTCTGTACTGACATATTGTGTGTCGGTATGGCGGGACGCATTGGCAACATGGAAAAATGGCTGAAAACAACTTTAATTTTTTTTTGAAAAATAAAAAAAAGTTAGATTAGAGTTTTTAAGTTGGAAATAAATATAATTTAGTATAATTTTAGCAAAAATAATGTAAATTAGGAAAGAATAGTGACTTCTTTTTCGGGTCTTGAGAAGTAGCTTTGTGGTATGTTTCGGATCGTCCTTCCATTAATATTGAATTATTTATAAAGAAATAATTTAAGTTAGAATATTTTTTAAACAGTCTAAACTTTTAAGATTCAAATGAATCAAGTAATCGATTGATGATATACCTGGTTGTATCACTAAAAAGAATGATGAGATTCCACTAGCGATGGATTGGGGTCCTTGATCCTGTGTATCTATATATCAATTTGATATGTTTGTCGGACCAAATTCTGAAATTAATCTCACGATATAGTATACTGATACATCGTATGCCATTGATGCATAAATGTGGTGATGATCGTAATCTAATCATCATGAATCACACGTGCCTGATGCGGTTTCCGAGGCAAGTGCGATTGTGACATGTATTGGTGTTAAGCGTAAAGAATGTTGAAACTTCTACTTTTGTCACTGATTTGTTGCTCTGTATCGTAAGATCGATCACTGTATTGTTGCTCAAAGAAGAATGATCAATTATCATCATATAGTTGCTTGGAGAAGAATGACCAATTATCACGTTAAGCTTCATGATCTGAATCTTCGATGGCATGCGTAAAATACTGCTTCTTGCTCTATGTAGCACTCTCAAACCGTGTAGACGGGACTATTGACTCCCTGACATCGTCATCGTCTATCAAGGCATCGCTAAACGGATGATTTTGGAAAGCTAATGATGATGTTGTGACTTGGGCACAATTTCAAGATGCATTTTATGGGCAATATTTCCCATCTCATGTGCGTCTTCACAAGCAGCAAGAATTCATCAATATTCAATTTGGTAGCAAGTCTGTGTTAGAATATAGAAATTATTTTGAAGAGCTGTTTTATCGTTTAATGCCCATGATAGCCAATGAAAAACAGAAGGCTAAGCACTTTGAAAGGGGTCTACGGCCACTTATTCGAGAATGAGTGTCCATCTTTGAGTTATTGACTTATGCAGAAGTGGTCAACAAAGCTCTCATTGTTGAGATGGTAATTGAGGAGCATAATAAAAGAAAGGATTTGAGGCACAACTTCTCGTCTACGCCATTGCAAGGACGAAGTTTTAACTTTGATGGTATGAGACCTTCAAAGAAGGCTCAATATCATTCACCACAACCTTATCAACAACAAGAAAAAATGAGTGCTTCCAGACATGTGGTAATGAGGCGGCATAACTGTGGAAAAATTGACCATGTTTCCTTGAGTTGCCCAACAAATATGAATGTGTTTTCATTGTCAACAACCTCGTCACATACTAAAGGTTTGTTCGTTGAGATCTCCACATCAACAACAATGTGGGGGATGACTAGGAAAACAAGCTCGGGATTTTACTCTGACTTATCGGAATGCTCAGGCCTCAGAATGGGTACGTAAGTTATAATTGTCCTTTGCTATGTGCCACTTGATATATTGATGGATTTGAGTTTCACACATTCTTTTATTTCACCATAGTTTACATTTGAGTTGAACAAAGATCATGTGCCCATAGATTATCTCTTATCAGTAGAAACATTAATTAGATAGTTCATCCTAACAAACCAATGATGTATTTCATAATTTGAGGAGTATTTTGATGTATTTCCTAGTGACTTGCCAAGATTACTCTTTATTAGGCAGATATAATTTTTTATAGAGCTACAATTGCGTATAACACCTATCGACAAGCTAATATTATAGAACAACACAACACCTATCTACAGCCAAGCACTCGCTGGAGCTTGCTTAGGAGTGGTGAGCAAACCTGACACAATGAGCCAAACCCAAGTTGGTCCTGAGCTAGATTCGTGCTTGTGCTTGGACAATTAGCTTAGCTCGAGTCGCACCCTAGCTAGACCCATAACTGAACCAAGCGAAGCTCAACCCAGTTTGCATTAAGCCCAACTGTAGATCAATTGATCAATCGGAGCTAAGCCAAAGCCAAGCTCGAATCGCATCTTTGTTCGGCTCAACCACCTATGGAATAGTGAAATATATCCTTCGCCCCACCCCCCCTTCTTGCACTTAAAGACTCTTACCTTAATCTCCTTTGACTATCGTTTCTCTTTTATATTTCGTCAATGCCTAGTTGCAACCTAACTAATTTTCTCGATCAACGTGCCACTCTCTATTTCTTTCACATGATATTGCTCTCCATTCTTTCCCTTACCATTCCTATATTGCCCTTTCGTTTCCTTGTCTGGTAGTTTCTCCTATGTCGCCAACTCCCATTTCCATCTCTGTCAATCTCCTCGTCTCTTTGTTGTTGGTTCTCCATTGTTGGGTCTCCACCACCCTCTCTATCTCCTTTGTTGCCACTCTCTACCTCCTTCGTTGTCTCCCTCTCCATCACCTTGTTTCTTTGTTGCTTCATCATCGATTCTTCGTTGTCTTGGCTATTGACTCTTCACCATTGGAGACACGCCATAATACCTCTACCTATTTCTTGTTCCTGTAGTTAGTCCTTTTCTTGCATTTTTATAAGTTGACCATTTAAGATTATTAAGTGCATTAAGGGAGAAACTTATGTAGCTAATTCATAAATTGGAGAGCATAGACTTATATTAGTGGTAAAGTTTCTCATTTACCCAAAAGAAAACAATTATACAAGAAAAGACATCATGAATCCGAAAAAAACATAAAGATAGATGTGCCATTTTGCCTTGATAAATGTGTGCTTTTACAAATGATTAAACTTATGTGATTTGAGGTTTTAGTGGTAATCTTTTGCATATGTAATGATATGAAACTCACGAATTATTTAGTTTTTATTCTAAATATTATCTTTATCCTTAATTATATATTTTATCTTTTTTATTCGTGAGTGCTTAGATTCGCTCGAGTGAGCGCTTGTGTTTGGCCTGGTGCCTTTTAGTGATGAGTGCCTTTGACAATACTACTTAAGAGAGATTGAACAATGAATATGATATAAAGAGAGTTTATTTTAATTTGTACGTGAGGGTCGTGAAGTGTCTTCGTCTTCATTCGGGAGTAGTTCCTTAGCAAGCCTCTCATTATAGCCAATGTTTATTCTCTCTTTGGTACCATTGGTCATAACCTGACCTAATAAGATAATATCTCATTAACTTTAACTTGATAAATCTGGATCAGTGATTCAAAATACTTAAGCCAAATTAATGATAATCCACTCATCAAGTCCTTATAAATCAATGAAATTCTTTTCTTACTTTCGATGTAGGACTAAGTTGGGACATATTCCTTGATTTCTTTTTTATGCTTGTTTATGTGGGCTTTCTTCTTTCACCACATCTTAGAGATTTTTTTTGGGTCTTGTTTTAATACATAAAACTTTTGTGAGAATATGAAGCATGAATTGTTCAAATTGGCTGTGTCCATAATACCTGATTCTTGTATCCGATACTTTTTGGATATGTGCTCACTTCCTAGTTGTCATTGTTGTTTTAGATATTATTCAATCATAGTTTTACAGGTGTGTTGTATTTGCTGCATCATGCAATTTGTACTGCCTTCTGTAGACCTGGTTTTATTCGAACTTGTTGATTCATATGGTCTTTTGTTTCATCTTTGTTTTTCATATATCATTGATTTGAAGACTGTATATACTTTGGTTAAGCGGTTCATATCTTTTATCAGTTGTTTCTTTACTATATCTCATTTGATTTTTTCATTGACATACTTGTAAATGGTGAAATAATTAACATATCTTATTCTGCTAATTAATGTATACTCCTCTTTTCCTGCATCTTCTTTGTACTGCACTTCAGGCACTATGGTGCTCTTACCAGGTAGTCTTACCTATAATAATCATCTGAGGGTAGACGTAACCAAGAAACAACTAGATTTTGCTGCTGTTGTAGGCTAAAACTTTTTTTGTGTATTCTGTTGGGAACTTTTAGTATTTCTAGTGCCAGCTAAGATAGCTTCATTATTTTCTACAGAATGTTCATCATGCAGGTCAACCAATGCCTGGTGAGGAGCAGGAAGACATTATCATGACCAGTACCCAGAACAACCTACTAAATATCACATGCCCATTAACAGGAAAGCCTCTTACAGAATTGCAAGATCCAGTTCGCTGGTAAATTATTTCACTATTTCTACAACTTGCAGTTTTGAAATTTTTATAGCGGAAAATTTGTGCGTCATATAACTACAATTGTAATAGTTATTAATTGGTAAATGAAAATAAAAAATTTAACTGTACAATTAAGTGGAAAATTTCGCTGGTGCTTTTGTGATGCATGAGTAACAGGAGTCAGATGTATTGTGTAGGAGGGATGATCAAAAGCTCAAAAGATAAGATATGTGGAACATTGTTCATTCCAAGGACTGTTGTAGCATGTACCAGACCCATGCCAGTTGCTGGTTGTGTACTGGTGCACCAACATGATACATCCGCATGTACCACCCTTTTGAAGACGAAGAAGGAGAAGAGAAGGCACAATGGAGGAAGAGGAAGGAGGAAGATGAAGGAAGAAGAGGCGGCAGAGGAGGAAAAAGTAGGAAGAGGAAGAAGGGGAGATGGTGGAGGAAGAGGTAGAAGAAGAAAGAAGAGGAAGCCATGGAGGTGGAGAAGGAAGAAGAGGAGAGCGTGTACCAGGGAAAAAGGCAGCGAATTGTAGTGGCATTGTTAGAAGAGGGTTTCCGCAAGAAAGGGCTCTTATTTGCGAGTCCTAACCGCTGTTTTAATTTTTTTTCTTCTTTTAAAACTGAGTTGGGCCGGGCCGCTCGAAATGGAGCAGTCCACATACCAGTCTACTCTTGGACTGGTACATATCACCCGTTTCGTACCATTTTGGGTGGTACGGCAGTCCTGGGTCATGTAGCACGATTAGGTACTTGCTGAAGAAGGGTCACCTGTCCGTTGATTTAGAGGAGGAAATAGAGTAACACATAAGCGGACAACAAAATATAGCATTACAGATAAGAACAAGCTGCAGTCGTAGTAGATGTAGTTGAAGTTAAATTTGATCAAGAATTGACTCTCAATTTGCAGATAGACAAGTCTCACATCATGTGTTTAAATATGAAATCAATGTCATTTTGTGTCTGGCCTAAAACTTCAAGTTCAAGGAGTTTGTCACACTAATCTGACATGGCAAGTTGAGTCGAAGGACTCTTTTGATACCTACCGTTAGTATATCTATATCTCATGCATGTTTCATACATGTGAATTTCTTGGTGACGTGGTTTGAAAAACTGATACTGCATCTCGTTTCCAGGGTTTTCCTCTCCCATCACGTGATACATGGTTTGCCATGTGGAAATTCAAAAATTGTGTGTGCTTCTCGATAATGAATTTCGTATATGTAGTAGGAAATTCTTTTGTATGCATGAGTTAGAAAGATAGGAGACAGGACCCTTACAAGACTTGATTAACAGCAAGACACTGTCCTTTCTATCTCACTGATCATTGTTTCGGTGGATGCAACTGTCACTGTATATTTATCTTAGTAATGGACACAAGCCCACAACCTGAATAGCGCTTGCAAAATATTTATGTTGTGTTATTCTAAGAATTATTATGTAAAGTGAGTAGGTTCAATGGAATAAGAAAAATTCAGGATGCTTTCTTCCCTTCATTTTGTGAAGCTAGCATCAAGTGTAAGGTTTTGTAAAAACTGGTGTGAGACCGGTTTCTACAGAGTGATTTATAGGGGTATCAAGAGTGCGCTTGTAACTATCATCCTGTCCTTTGTATGTCTAATTGTTGATGAGGTTGTGTATGTTTCTATATGTATTTTTGTTACTTGATATCTTCTGCTAAATATGATTAAAATCCAAACAATATTAAACAAGGGCTAAGCCTTGACAAAACCTAAATCTATCCTGTTCCACAAATCATAGCTGAAATCCTAACTCTCCAGTCCAACAACCTAAGTCTATTTTTGGAGCAATTGAGTTTTATGAATATTTTCACTTTTGGGGATGAGTGTCCATATGATAAAGCCCTCTTCCATCACCCAGAAATATGTTAGCAGTATGAACAACATTGTATTACTTTCTGCTTCCTATATTTCTGTTAAGTTTTTTAGTACAGGTGATAGATATAGTTCTTTCAGATTGAAAGAATATGTTCCTTGACTTGATTCTTTCCATTTTTTCACCTAGAGGTTGACTGAGCTTGATCATTACCTCAGAACTATTAAAGACAGCAATATTTAAAGATTTGGGTGCACTTTAATCTTCTCTTTTTAATTTGTTTGTGTGACTTGTTATTCATGGTGCAGTATGGACTGTAAACACATTTATGAGAAGGACCCCATAATGCACTACATAAGAACAAAGAAGCCGCATCCTCAATGCCCAGTTGCAGGTAAGTTACCTCATCTGTCATTTTATTTTACATGTTCACCAAGTTGCTCACTAAATTTTGTTTTCTCAGGCTGCCCCAGAATTCTCCAGTTAGGACGGGTTATATGCGACGCATTGCTTCCTGTCGAAATCGATGAAATGCGCTCAGTAAAAGGTGTAGCTGATGCTACCGCTGTAGAGGATTTCACTGAAGTCAATGACGACTGAAGAAGCCACTGAAAGCGCATGGCTATGAAATAGTGCAACATGGTTTCATGCAGCTCCAAGCTCTACACACTGTACGTTCTCTGTCTCTCTGTGTAGAAGACGTGTTTGCGAGAACTTGTGCATGACTGACACCAAAACAACAACAAGTTGTGTAGAGGACTGAGCTGCTTATCGACCCATCTGATCTTTCTCAGTTCTGGTGGGCCAATCAGTGGAACTTTCTGGCCATACAAGAAGGCACATTCTTGTATGGTAAAGATGGCAACCGAACAAGGGCAAGATCGATCTTCACTGCAAACAGCATGTTAATTGGTGGTCTTTTAACTACAGAAAACTTGATCTAAAATTGTTTTCAAACAGCTTCAAATTGGTTCGATTCAATGAAGCTCGGCTTCAGCAAACTCTATATTTTGATTAAGTTGATAAATGGGTATTTCTCTATATTTAGAAGCATGTGGAAGAGTAATTCAATCATTGGACTCCATTAATTTTAGTGAAATCAATATATTCATAGCACAATGGAATAGACTCGACCATAGTTTGAAATGGAATCGTATTGGTCAATAACTAAAAAATGAATTGGGTCAACGGTTCGTCGTTGTTGAATCGAATCGAACCGGAATCGGGTTCTCGTGGTTTGGTTTCGGTTCTTATAAGTTGGAACTCGTGTCATGGCATTCACTTAAAGGGGGTCAAGTTTAATCCGTTGACAAGCATGTCATTCAATCCGTAATTAGATGTTTTTTTGAAGTCCATATCTGCAAGAATATTCCTGCGTTCCTGTTTCGTGAGAGCATATGCTTGCAGGAGTAAGAAGTCTCGGACAACCCAAAGTTCGAATCATCAAACCATCATCACCAAGCAAAAGATAGGAAGTAATCGCGAGTTAGAAATCTGATGCAGGACAAAGCCAAAGATGAAGTAACTTTGGTCGTCAAACTCATCATCATTTAATCTACGGCTCACCCAGTGCCGGTTTGCTCTTCTTTCGACATGGTTACTTACAGCCATCGGTTTCAGGGAAAAGCTGAGCAACTTTATTGGTTGAAGAAGAAGCTATCTGTTATTTGATCCATAGGGTCGTCCTTTTCTACATCGAGGGTTAAATGCGATCACGTAAATTGCAGTGTAGGAGTCCATATATGTTAATTATTCACAGGTAATCATTGGGAGATCGATGATACTCTTCAACTGTTCAAGAAAGAAAGGAGGCACCACCTGCATGCATGGCAAAATTAGGCAGCAGATGAGGGGAGCTGACTCGGTTTTGCCCGCCTTGGTTGTACCCGATGAGCGACGGAGGGTAGTAGTCGCCGACGGCACTTCCTTCCCCGAGGACGACGACGGCGGCGGTGGCGGCGCCATCGTCATCGTCGTCATCCACAGCAGCCTTGACATTTCTCCCATACGAGTCCTTCGCTCCCGAGCCGCACTGCCTGGGCTGCGTCTGGTAGAAGACCTTCGACACCACCAGCTCCCCGTCCTTCTCCTCCTCGTCGGAGCCCAGGTGATACTGGTGCATTATCCAGCTGGTCTTCTCGGGCTTCCGCTGCTTGCCGTAGTTGGTGTACAGGACGAGGATCTTCTTGTACCCCTTGAGCTTCCCACCCACCAACACCGGCCTCGTCTTCCCGGTCTTGTGCCACCGCGTCTCGCCTCCGCGTGCGTCGGTGTGCACCTTTCTCCTCTTCCTCGTCCCCGTCGTGTATGCCTTGGAAGGGCGATGGAAGAAGTGCCGAACCAGACCATCCTGTCTCACTCCTGTGCAGCGCCGCAAGAAGAAACACACCATTAAAATCACATACCAAACGCACTAAATCCCACCAATTATCTCAAAGGTGAGGAGGAGTTGACGCCAAGGCAAGGACAACATAGCTTTCCCAATGGGCCTCACTCTATACAACCTAATTTATTGCTTGTTATTATTGTTAGGTCACAACAAGTAATTAAATAGTGACAAAAGTTCTTCCGATCTTCATGTCATCAGAAAACCAGGTTGATTTTGCATTAAATGCGATCCGAACATTTTATGCCACTATATATCGGAACTTGTGATTCCAAAAATCATCTCAAATGAGTACGAGGCAAAGAGAGAGAGAGAGAGAGAGAGATAGAGAAATGAATCGGAACATGTTCATTGGCTCACTCATAAATAAAGAGATGGTGTCAATCGATCGATCATTACTGGGGAGCTTCTCAGGATGGGTGTAGCAAATCCCATCGTCGCCTTCGATGGTGGGGATGAACTCGTCGATGAGAGGGTGAAGCTTGTGAGGGTCCGACCCCGTTTTGCCTTCCAAGTGTTCCAGCAGCTCTTGGTCGGTGGGATCAAACTTCACGCCTGCTGGCAGCCCGGGCAAGTCTTGTATGGAGGAAGACGCCTGGATTCAATCCATATCCGGACGTGTATTAGTCTCCCTCTCAAAAGAGGTTTCATACGGAAAGCGTGAACAGGTTTGGCTTTTGCCTGCCGCAGGCAGCCAAGAAGAAGATGCTACGTCGCAACCTTATCAGCGTCGAGATGAAATGATTTTGTTGTGTGTAGAAACTGCACAAGAAGAGAGAGAGAGAGACCTGCTGCTGCTCATACTGAATGCGGTGACCGCAGGAAGGGCACGTCTTGATCATGATGTCGTGTGATTTCTTGGTGATTAGAACCATCGGAGAGCCCGGATTGATGCCGGCCAACAGCTACCGCACCATGTCATGTGTCATCTCCTTCCTCTTCGTCTTCTCCTCCTTGTCTCTTGTTCAGAGCAGGCAAAAGACCGGGAAGGGAATGACGACCGAAGAAGGCAAACAAGAGGACAGAAAAGGCGAGAAAGGAAAAGAAGAAAAAAGAAGCTTGTCCCTCTTAAAGCTACGGAGCTCTCCTCCTCCCTCCCACAGTTTTCCCCTTGATATCCGGGAAGGAATAGAATTCTCCTCAACTTTGGTTCATCATCTTCCTCCAGGGACAAGCGCAGCAAAACTCCGATGGTCCCTCCCGCTTCCTCAAGACAACAAACCGCGCACAAAGGGAAAAAGAAAAAGACAAAAACAAGGCCATATGTAGAGAAGAGTAGAGTAGAGAGGAGGGAGACGTCCGCAAGTAACACCAGGTTGCTTGACCCTCAAGCTTGCCCTTGCTATATACATCACCAATATAACTCAACCTTGTGACCTAACATACATACCTAATGTTATTACTCGAGCGATTCTATGGAAATCTCTCCATAATCCTTTTGGCAAAGGAGCAACCGGGTTGAGTGGCGATCCAGCAACCTGATTCGTATGAGACGTCTCACCTCCTTGAATGAGATGGTTAGACAGAGAGGAGAAGGAGGAGTAGACGGTGGCCTCCTTTTAGCTCCGAGGTCACCCTAGAGTGTCTTCCAAGACATACCTATCGTTTCTCCATTTCCGACCCTCTCTCTCTCTCTCTCTCTCTCTCTCTCTCTCTCTCTGTGCATATGTCATGTGTGTCTCAGTGTGACCTCCATATATGTGTATTCTCATTGTTTATGTGACGCATGGAATCGGAAAGAATATGGCATGGTGAATCCCAGAGATGCAGGGGAGGGTTGTAAAAGACACGTGAACGATGGGTAGGTCATGCTGTCTTCGACATGTACGCGACTTGGCTTGCAGAGAAAGGCGTCCGCTTGTGTTTGGTTTGGTAGTCCTCCAAAAATAGGAGATGTAGAAGATGCCAACTCCCCTTGCGAGGGATGACGACCGACTTGAAGAAAGAGGCACGTAAAATGGATTCTTTTTTTCCTCAAGTAATATAGTGCTGTAATTAAATTTGTTTAGGTATCAAGAGCTTCTTTCATTAATAGATTAAATGATCATACAAGGACAGATCAAATTGACTATTATTTTTGAAAAAAATGATTCATTTTAAATATAATTAATGTAATATATCTATAGAGACTATATAAATATGGTTATGAAATATAGAGTTTTTGAAGTTGTAGAAACTTTTGAAAGAAACATAGAAGATTTAATTTTGTCATACTCTTTCATTGTTGGATTAACTTATCTTTTCTCCTTATTTATTTTCAACATTCTCAGGTTAAACTATGACCTCTTCTCCAAGCAACATCCAACTCCAAATCCTTAGATTGACCAAAAAAGATTATGATATATGATGCATTCAAATAAAGGTCCTTCTAAGCTCCCAAGATGTATGAGAGTTTGTAGAAGATGGATTTGTTGAACCAAGTCTAACATAAGAAGGAACAATGAATGTAAAAGCAAAAAAATAACTCAAAGATAGAAGGAAAAAGGAGAAAAAAGTTTTGTTCACGATCTACCAAGAGCCTAATGATACAATATTTGAGATCATCGTTTCAACAAATACCTCAAAAGAGGCTTGGAGAATGCTTCAAAAAATATTTGGTGGTGTGAATAAGGTAAAAAAACTTCGTCTATAAGTTTTATGAGTTAAGCTTGAAAAACTATAGTAAGGAACTTCTAAAGTTATTTATGATTACTTCTCAAAAATTATTTCTATTATTTATCAAATGAGATAAAATAGTGAACAAATATGTGATTAAAGAATAATAGAAAAATACTAAGATATTTAGATCCAAAGTTTGATTTTATTACTATAGCAATTGAAGAGTGATTTGAAACAAATGTCTTTAGAATAACTAATAAGTTCTCTTCAAGTTCATAAACAAAGGCTTATAAAAAGAGGAGAAGAAAAAACTATAGAGTAAGCATTACAAACTAAGCATACTCTGGAAAATAAAAGTGAATCAAAATATCAAAAAGGAAGATGTGACAGAAATTAGATCAATCAAAAATTTCAAAACAATGAAGGTGATGAAAAAAATTCTAGCCAAAGAGACCGAGGTTATGGTTGATGACGTTGTCGAGACCGTAATAGAAATTCTAAAATGTTTGAAATGCAATGCTATGTTTGTAAAATATACGGAGCCTACTCATTTCAATATTATTATAATCCTAAAAGTTAAGGTGATAAGGTACATTTTGTTTTTTAAAAAATTAAGTTTTACTAATGATTTATAATAATTTAAAGAAAGATCATTCTATGATATGGTATCAAGATACAAGAGCTTCAAATCACATATGTGGCATCAAAAAAACTATTTTAAAAAATAGATATAAGTTATTTCAGAAACATTACATTTGGTGATCTATCTTAAATACCAGTAGGAAGTAAAGGTAAAAAAAAAATTTGGACTAACTGATGGTAAAGAATTATGCATTTCAAATGTTTATAATGTTTTCGATATGAAAAATAATATTATGAGCTTGAGGCAATTACTTAAAAAATATTATGATATTGAGATGAAAGATATAACTCTTTCAATTTATGATAAGAATAAAACATTAATTTCACATATGAAAATGACGAAGAATATAATATTTTCTTTATATTTATACATTTTTTATTGGTCAAATTATTTTAAAACTGATATTGAGGATATTTCTACATTATGACATTTTAGATATGCTCATTTAAATTTTAAGGCTTTAAAACTTCTAAAGAAATTTAATATAGTGACAATAATGTCAAAAATTGATCATTCATCAAGGTTATGTGAAGTATATATGATGGACAAGTAAAAAAGAAAGTTTTTCAAATTAAGAAGAACAAAAATAGTATGACATTAACTTGATATGATACACTTAGATATTTGTAGCCCTATCAGTCCAATATTACTTAGCGAAAGTATGTATTTTTTTACCTTCATTAATGTGGTTATAAGATTAAATGTTTAAGAACAAATATGAGTGATGAATACATATCAAATAAAAAGTTTTTTTAGAAACAATATAATTTTATATTAATTCACCACACCATACATATCTTAACAAAATAGTATCTCAGAAATAAAAAATAGGATTATACTAAATATGGTTCAATGCATGTTAAAGGAAAATAAAATTCCTAAAGAATTTTAAAGAGATGCTGTTGGTTATGATATTTATTTGGTTTTCAATAAGACAAATTAGTAATATTATACTAGAAGAAATATTGAGCTTATAAAAACTAAGAGTCAATTATTGAAGAATTTTTATAAGTGTTACATTTGCTAAGATACTAGAAGAAAAAAAAATAAAACTTGAGGATAAAAGTCAGAAATACATATTGTTAGGACATGCTGAGAATTTTAATAGTTACAAACTTTACAATCCTATCACAAATAAAGTTATGATGTCAAGAGATGTTGAGTTTAATGAATAACAGATTTGAAACTAAAAAAATGATTAGCAATAAAAGAAAGCTATGGCTTCAAAAGAAGATGATATAATACAAGCAAGCACCGAAGAGTATTTACCTAAATCATCACCTAGATCAGTTATGTCACTTAATTCAAGAAGTTCGATTGTAAGAAGGGCAAAAATGATTTATGAGCTATATGATGTGAATTGAATGGTTAATACTAACAATGATGAGCTTTCTTTATTTTTTTCTTTTTACAGGATATGATCCATTAACCTTCGAAGAAGCTTATAGAGAAGAAAAATAACAACAAACTATGAATGAAGAGATTCGTACTATTAACAAAAATAATACATGGGAGCTTACTATACTTCCAGAAGACCATCAAGTGATCGATGTTAAGTGAACTTTAAAACAAAAAGAAATACACAGTGGGAGATAAAAAAATACAAGTCACAATTGGTTGCAAAGGGATACAAACAACAATATAAGATCGACTATAAAAAAGTATTCACACCAATTACTCGACTTGAGACAGTTATTTTCCTAACAGCTCAAATAAAATAAAAAAAATTATAAATTAATGTCAAATCAATATTTCTTAATGAGATTATTGAAGAAGAGGTATATATTCGACAACCCCATGATTTTATTATTTATAAATAAGAAGATAAGGTATATAAGTTAAAGAGAGCTCTTTATAGGCTTAAACAAGCCATACAAGTATGAAATTCTTAGATAGATACTCATTTTATTTAGAATAATTTTTCTAAATATCCACATGAGCTTGCTCTCTATAAGAAATTTAACTTTGATAGAGATATCTTATTTGTATGCATGAATGTAGATTTAATTTTTACAAGCAATAATATCTTTACGATTAAAGATTTTAAACACTCTATGAAGAAGGAGTTTGAGATAACTAACTTGAGCATAATGACTTATTTTCTCGGTATTAAAATTATACAAGACAATATATGATTTTTTATCTTACAAAATAATTATACAAAGGAGATTCTAAAGAAGTTTTGTATGAAAGATTGTCATACTACAAATACACCAGTGGAATATAGCACCAAGTTAACCAAGAAAGACAAACGTAAATACATTAATCCAACTTATTATAAAAGTCTAGTTGGATGTTTAAAATATTTAATATGCACTCGACCCGAGATACTATTTGGAGTTAGTTTAATAAGTATATACATGGAAGCTACTATGACATCTTATTTAAGTGTCGCTAAAAAATTTTTACGATGTATTAAAGTGATAATTGAATGTGCAATGCTCTGTTCATTATCTAAAAATTTAGAGCCCATTAGATATAGTGATAGTGATTGAGCTAAAAGCTACGATTATCAAAAGAGTACTTTAGTGAAGCTACATTTATATGATCTTCAAAAAATAATATATCATTTCTCTATCAAGTTGTGAAGCAGAATATATAGCAACATCTTCTTATATTTACTATGCAATATGACTAAGAAGACTACTCCAAAAACTTTATATGCCGCAAGAGAAATCAACCAAGATTTATGTTGATAACAAATCAGCTATTGACTTAGCTAAAAATCCAATCTATTATAAAAAATCGAAGCATATCGATACAAAATTTTATTTTATAAGAGATCATATCAAAAACAAAGAAGTAGAGCTACTTCGTGTCAAGACAAGTGAACAAATGATCGATATACACATAAAACCTTTTAAATTTAAAATATTTTAATAACATGGAAGGAAACCTGATATGTTAGGTAGAAGAAGTTTAAGAGGGGAGAATGTTGGAATTAAATTTGTTAAGGTATCATAAAGAGATTCATCGTATCAAGAGGAGAAATAGATTAAATAATAATAAAATAATAAATCAAATTGATTATTAATTCTTGAAAGGGTCTCGTGGAAAAGAACGATTCATTTTAAATATAATTAATATAATATAGGGATTACATAAACCCGATATGTTAGATTGTGAAATATATAGAGTTTTTGAAATCGTAGAAAGTTTTGAAAGAAACATAAAATATTAAATCTTATTCTACTTTTTAAATCTCTCTTCCCCTTGTCTTTTTTTCAACATATAAAAGGAGGACAGTCAGTCTGATGATATAAATTATATGCTTGACGTCCTCAAACAACACCTAATACAGAATTCAAGATCGTTCGTAGTCTCGATGGGAAGCGATACCTGTTTGGTCTCGCATCGGTCGTCCGTTCATGTGGTGATTGGCCGAGCAAACGAATCCCATTTTGGCAGTCATTGACTCCGCTAATCTAATCGCATCGAGGGGAGGTTTGGCAAGTCTAGTGTTTTGTCTCGTCCCCTTTATGGATCCTACGAACAGGACTTCTTGCCATCTACAAAAATGTGGGCCGTTCGTAGAATGGTCAGCCCCGACACATATTTACTATCTCACCGTACGAATGAAATCTATTCATCCAATTAGGTTTTTCTTTTAGAATTCTAATTTAATTTTCAGATAGAATCTTAATTCCTCTGCTGAATGACTTTAATCCCATCCATCTATCATAAATTAAATTATATGATGCATCATTTGCTATGGAGTCTAATACAGTGCAAACTCATCGATAACCAAACCTAAAATGAACACATTGAAAGTGGGAGATTACTTGAATGAACTTATAAAAACTAGATGAATCTATCATCATTAACTTATTTCAGGTTGATGATTCAAACTCGATAAATTAATAAATCGATTAATCCATCGGACTATGCCATGATCGATGAACCCTTCTACCACTCAAAATTTGAGTGGTAGTAAATAGAACTTATATCATATCATCGATTTCATTTTCGTGAAAGAAAATATTCATCGATTCAAATCTTGCAAAAATACTCTCGTTGAGTTGGTTTCAAAAGATAAAGCATTTTCATATATTCGAATCTCAAAAAAATATTTTCTCTAAGTTAGTTTCAAAAGATAAAACTTCTTTGAAACGAGAGATATAGCTCATCCTTAATGTCCATAGTGTGTTTCAATACATAACACATATATGCGTAATATAATGGTTAAGTGCTCGTAGCCCAAATTTTCTCGATGATAATTTATGTTAAATTATGTAACTTTATCTAATTAGGTAAAATATATTAATTCTCATTACTATTATCGTAAGTCGAAGGAATGTTCAATTATGATAAAATTTATAAGATGATACGAAGGATTCTCATAATTACTTATCTTAGACCATGTTCATATATAAAAACATACGATTACACAATTACACAACAGATTGAAATTGGATAATATTGTAGATCTTTATTTCTCTTATCTCCCTTTGGTAACGTGAACAAAAATTACAAATCTTATCTAATCTTCATTTTATTCGATAAAAATTTTCTGAGCAACATGCAAAGATATGCATCATAAATATAAATATATATATATTATTATTTGTATTTAAAATTTGATATTAAAATATTTATATAATAGTATATGTTTACTACCCGGCCATAGGGATTCTGGAACAGCAACCTTCTTCCACTTGCCAAAACCATGGGCATTTTTGCCTCCGCAGCCACGTCTAGGAAAAGTCCCCACGACCATAGGCATCTTCATGGCAGCAAGCAGACCTGGTTGCGGTCCTTTGCAGGCTTGAGCTGTTTGTTCTCAGAACCCACCTCGAGCAGCATCTTGATGACCATCCTCATCGACGGGCGACTGATGGGCAAGATGCTGGCGCAGAGGAGGCCAATGTCAAGGACCTTGCACATCTCCTCCTTGTAGCACACGTCGAGCTTGGGGTCGAGAACATGGTCCACTCCCTTCTGCTCCACCGTGCTCCGCACCCATCTCGCCAGGTCCTTTTCTCCCAGCTCGGGATCCACCGGACGTCTCCCCGTGACGAGCTCCAGAATGACCACGCCATAGCTGTATATATCACTCTTCTCGTTCACGCGGAGTGTGTATGCGTACTCTGCATCGCATGAAGACCATGATTGAGCAAATGGACTTGATCTGTGGCGTGGATGGAAATAGAACCTAACCTGGTGCGATGTATCCACACGAACCAGCGACGATGGACATGGACATTGGATCCTTGCCGACGATGGCCTTTGCAACGCCAAAATCTGCCACTTTGGCCCCGAATTCATCGTCCAACAAGATGTTGTTCGACTTAATATCTCTGTGAACGATCGGAGGAACGCAGTCATGGTGTAGATACGACAGACCCTCGGCAGCGTCCACCGCGATCTTGTACCTCGTCGGCCAGTCCAAAGGCCGGCCCTTGCTGCCGTGCAGCAGGTCGCCTAAGCTCCCATGGCGCATGTACTCGTAAACCAGCAGCTTACACTCCTTGTGCGTGCAACAACACCACAACTTGACGATGTTCTTGTGCCTGATCTTCCCCAAAGTGGCAACCTCGGCCTCGAATCCGTCGTCCACGCTTTGGAAGACATCGGTCTTCCCGGGCGTTTCCCAGAGCTTCTTCACTGCCACGACCGCTCCATTGCTGAGCACTGCCTTGTAGACCTTCCCGGAAGCACCGCTACCGATCACGTTGTCCTCGTCGAGGCAGCCCGAGATCTCGTACTCGCTGAAACCCAGTTTGTGGAAAGAAGTGAGCATCCAGTTGGGCTTTTCCGAAGCACGATTCACCTCCTTGGAACTCTGGTTCTTCCAGTAGAACCAGGCCGCTGCAGCAACAAGGGCCGCAGCGGAGAGGATGTAGATTGATCGAAGCAGCCAAGGGAATCCATAGCGAATAGAGTTGCCACCTCTTCTGTGACCGGCACAAGGCGCATTCACGTCGACGCACAGTCCCGGATTGCCCAAGAAGCTGTTTTCATAGATCCGCGTTGCGAACTGGGGAGGCAGAGTACCGGAAAGCTGATTGTTTGAGAGGTTGAAGTCGTTAAGCTTCAAGTTCTGCAACTCGAGGGGGATCGTCCCGGTAAGCTGGTTTCCGGAGAGGTCGAGATAGTTGAGCACCGGGAGGTCGCCCAGTTCAGGGGGTATCGAGCCAGTGAACTCGTTGTTGGCAAGGTTCAACTGGATGAGTTTGTTCCACCATCGAACTCCGCTAACGAGCTCGCCCGAGAGGGAATTGTTATGGAGATCAAGCAGCCCGAGCGATGCAAATTTCCCGAGCCCTTCAGGGAGCGGCCCTGTCAACCGGTTATTGGCAGCAGAGAACTCATACAGATTCGACAGAGCTCCCATTTCTTCTGGGATTCGACCTTCGAATTGATTGTTAGATATCACGAGTTTAGAGAGATTGGTGGCGCCGGAGATTGCCGGGGATATACCACCGGTGAAGGAGTTCCCAGCAAGCTCGAGAAGCCATACATGTGGCAAGCCCCAGAAAGCAGGGGGAACCTCGCCGGAGAGACGGTTGTTCAGCAGTCGGACTCGCGTAAGCGTTGAACATTGGCCTAGGCTCTCCGGCAGAGAACCGGAGAACATGTTGTCAAGCAAAAGAAGCTGATCCAGCATGTCACCACCACAAATCCCAGCCGGAATCTCTCCCGATAGGAGATTATCCGAAAGATCGACGAAGCTAAGTGGAGAATTCTTGCCAAAGTCGGCTGGGAGAGGCCCGTCAAGCTGGTTCGAGAACAGCCGGAGCTCCGCGAGGTTGTCGCAGCGGGTGATGGTGGAAGGGATTGCTCCGGTGAGGTTATTCTCGTAAAGGTGGAAACTTTCGAGGCTGGGAGCAAGAAATACGTCTTCAGGTATCTGCCCGGATAGCTGGTTCATGGAGGCATCAAAGAGCCGGAGCTCGGTGAGGTTCGACAGACCGCTGGGAACGGGACCGGTGAGATGGTTGGAATAGAGCTCAATCTGGACGACAGAGGAGAGGACGGCGAGGGAATTGGGGATGTCCCCGGAGATCGAGTTGTACGACAGGTCGAGGTCGGTGAGATTGGAAAGGCGGCCGAGAGACGGCGGAATGCTACCGATGAGGTTGCAGCTAGCGAGCCAGAGGACGCGAAGCGAGGTGAGGTTGGCCAACGAAGGAGGAAGTGGAGTGGGAGTGAAGGGGTTGTAAGAGAGGTTGAGTTCGTGAAGAGAGGAGAGGTTGGAGAGGAAAGCAGGCACGGGACCGGAGAGAAGATTGCCAACCAAAGAGAGGCTACGGAGAGAGGCGAACTGCCCGAAGGAAGAAGGGATCGGACCAGAGAAGTTGTTGACGGAGAGGTCGAGATATGAGAGGCGCGGGAGGAGGGAGGGAAGGAAGGCGGGGAGAGGCCCGGCGAAGAAGTTCTGCGAGAGGTCGAGGCGGGTGAGGGAGTAGCAGCCGAGGAAGGAGGAGGAGGAGAGGGAGGAGTTGAGCGAGTTGAGCGAGAGGGAGAGAGAGGATAGGTCGAGGAGGCGGCAGAGCGGGGAAGGGAATGGTCCTACAAGGCCGAGGTCCGACAGGTCGAGGGCTGTGACCGCGGGGAAGAGGGGAGGCGAGGCGCAGGTGACGCCGGTCCAGTTACAGGGGGAATAAATCAAATTGATTATTAATTCTTGAAAGGGTCTCGTGGAAAAGAACGATTCATTTTAAATATAATTAATATAATATAGGGATTACATAAACCCGATATGTTAGATTGTGAAATATATAGAGTTTTTGAAATCGTAGAAAGTTTTGAAAGAAACATAAAATATTAAATCTTATTCTACTTTTTAAATCTCTCTTCCCCTTGTCTTTTTTTCAACATATAAAAGGAGGACAGTCAGTCTGATGATATAAATTATATGCTTGACGTCCTCAAACAACACCTAATACAGAATTCAAGATCGTTCGTAGTCTCGATGGGAAGCGATACCTGTTTGGTCTCGCATCGGTCGTCCGTTCATGTGGTGATTGGCCGAGCAAACGAATCCCATTTTGGCAGTCATTGACTCCGCTAATCTAATCGCATCGAGGGGAGGTTTGGCAAGTCTAGTGTTTTGTCTCGTCCCCTTTATGGATCCTTCGAACAGGACTTCTTGCCATCTACAAAAATGTGGGCCGTTCGTAGAATGGTCAGCCCCGACACATATTTACTATCTCACCGTACGAATGAAATCTATTCATCCAATTAGGTTTTTCTTTTAGAATTCTAATTTAATTTTCAGATAGAATCTTAATTCCTCTGCTGAATGACTTTAATCCCATCCATCTATCATAAATTAAATTATATGATGCATCATTTGCTATGGAGTCTAATACAGTGCAAACTCATCGATAACCAAACCTAAAATGAACACATTGAAAGTGGGAGATTACTTGAATGAACTTATAAAAACTAGATGAATCTATCATCATTAACTTATTTCAGGTTGATGATTCAAACTCGATAAATTAATAAATCGATTAATCCATCGGACTATGCCATGATCGATGAACCCTTCTACCACTCAAAATTTGAGTGGTAGTAAATAGAACTTATATCATATCATCGATTTCATTTTCGTGAAAGAAAATATTCATCGATTCAAATCTTGCAAAAATACTCTCGTTGAGTTGGTTTCAAAAGATAAAGCATTTTCATGTATTCGAATCTCACAAAAATATTTCCTGTGAGTTAGGTTTCAAAAGATAAAACTTCTTTGAAACAAGAGATATAGCCCATCCTTAATGTCCATAATATGTTTCAATACGTAGCCCAAATTCTCTCGATGATAATTTATGTTAAATTATGTAACTTTATCTAATTAGGTAAAATATATTAATTCTCATTACTATTATCGTAAGTCGAAGGAATGTTCAATTATGATAAAATTTATAAGATGATACGAAGGATTCTCATAATTACTTATCTTAGACCATGTTCATATATAAAAACATACGATTACACAATTACACAACAGATTGAAATTGGATAATATTGTAGATCTTTATTTCTCTTATCTCCCTTTGGTAACGTGAACAAAAATTACAAATCTTATCTAATCTTCATTTTATTCGATAAAAATTTTCTGAGCAACATGCAAAGATATGCATCATAAATATAAATATATATATATTATTATTTGTATTTAAAATTTGATATTAAAATATTTATATAATAGTATATGTTTACTACCCGGCCATAGGGATTCTGGAACAGCAACCTTCTTCCACTTGCCAAAACCATGGGCATTTTTGCCTCCGCAGCCACGTCTAGGAAAAGTCCCCACGACCATAGGCATCTTCATGGCAGCAAGCAGACCTGGTTGCGGTCCTTTGCAGGCTTGAGCTGTTTGTTCTCAGAACCCACCTCGAGCAGCATCTTGATGACCATCCTCATCGACGGGCGACTGATGGGCAAGATGCTGGCGCAGAGGAGGCCAATGTCAAGGACCTTGCACATCTCCTCCTTGTAGCACACGTCGAGCTTGGGGTCGAGAACATGGTCCACTCCCTTCTGCTCCACCGTGCTCCGCACCCATCTCGCCAGGTCCTTTTCTCCCAGCTCGGGATCCACCGGACGTCTCCCCGTGACGAGCTCCAGAATGACCACGCCATAGCTGTATATATCACTCTTCTCGTTCACGCGGAGTGTGTATGCGTACTCTGCATCGCATGAAGACCATGATTGAGCAAATGGACTTGATCTGTGGCGTGGATGGAAATAGAACCTAACCTGGTGCGATGTATCCACACGAACCAGCGACGATGGACATGGACATTGGATCCTTGCCGACGATGGCCTTTGCAACGCCAAAATCTGCCACTTTGGCCCCGAATTCATCGTCCAACAAGATGTTGTTCGACTTAATATCTCTGTGAACGATCGGAGGAACGCAGTCATGGTGTAGATACGACAGACCCTCGGCAGCGTCCACCGCGATCTTGTACCTCGTCGGCCAGTCCAAAGGCCGGCCCTTGCTGCCGTGCAGCAGGTCGCCTAAGCTCCCATGGCGCATGTACTCGTAAACCAGCAGCTTACACTCCTTGTGCGTGCAACAACACCACAACTTGACGATGTTCTTGTGCCTGATCTTCCCCAAAGTGGCAACCTCGGCCTCGAATCCGTCGTCCACGCTTTGGAAGACATCGGTCTTCCCGGGCGTTTCCCAGAGCTTCTTCACTGCCACGACCGCTCCATTGCTGAGCACTGCCTTGTAGACCTTCCCGGAAGCACCGCTACCGATCACGTTGTCCTCGTCGAGGCAGCCCGAGATCTCGTACTCGCTGAAACCCAGTTTGTGGAAAGAAGTGAGCATCCAGTTGGGCTTTTCCGAAGCACGATTCACCTCCTTGGAACTCTGGTTCTTCCAGTAGAACCAGGCCGCTGCAGCAACAAGGGCCGCAGCGGAGAGGATGTAGATTGATCGAAGCAGCCAAGGGAATCCATA
Organism: Musa itinerans; assembly: GCA_001649415.1. NCBI lineage: Eukaryota > Viridiplantae > Streptophyta > Magnoliopsida > Zingiberales > Musaceae > Musa > Musa itinerans. The sequence continues at coordinate 91,565 of LVTN01000492.1, read as the reverse complement.
GCGAATAGAGTTGCCACCTCTTCTGTGACCGGCACAAGGCGCATTCACGTCGACGCACAGTCCCGGATTGCCCAAGAAGCTGTTTTCATAGATCCGCGTTGCGAACTGGGGAGGCAGAGTACCGGAAAGCTGATTGTTTGAGAGGTTGAAGTCGTTAAGCTTCAAGTTCTGCAACTCGAGGGGGATCGTCCCGGTAAGCTGGTTTCCGGAGAGGTCGAGATAGTTGAGCACCGGGAGGTCGCCCAGTTCAGGGGGTATCGAGCCAGTGAACTCGTTGTTGGCAAGGTTCAACTGGATGAGTTTGTTCCACCATCGAACTCCGCTAACGAGCTCGCCCGAGAGGGAATTGTTATGGAGATCAAGCAGCCCGAGCGATGCAAATTTCCCGAGCCCTTCAGGGAGCGGCCCTGTCAACCGGTTATTGGCAGCAGAGAACTCATACAGATTCGACAGAGCTCCCATTTCTTCTGGGATTCGACCTTCGAATTGATTGTTAGATATCACGAGTTTAGAGAGATTGGTGGCGCCGGAGATTGCCGGGGATATACCACCGGTGAAGGAGTTCCCAGCAAGCTCGAGAAGCCATACATGTGGCAAGCCCCAGAAAGCAGGGGGAACCTCGCCGGAGAGACGGTTGTTCAGCAGTCGGACTCGCGTAAGCGTTGAACATTGGCCTAGGCTCTCCGGCAGAGAACCGGAGAACATGTTGTCAAGCAAAAGAAGCTGATCCAGCATGTCACCACCACAAATCCCAGCCGGAATCTCTCCCGATAGGAGATTATCCGAAAGATCGACGAAGCTAAGTGGAGAATTCTTGCCAAAGTCGGCTGGGAGAGGCCCGTCAAGCTGGTTCGAGAACAGCCGGAGCTCCGCGAGGTTGTCGCAGCGGGTGATGGTGGAAGGGATTGCTCCGGTGAGGTTATTCTCGTAAAGGTGGAAACTTTCGAGGCTGGGAGCAAGAAATACGTCTTCAGGTATCTGCCCGGATAGCTGGTTCATGGAGGCATCAAAGAGCCGGAGCTCGGTGAGGTTCGACAGACCGCTGGGAACGGGACCGGTGAGATGGTTGGAATAGAGCTCAATCTGGACGACAGAGGAGAGGACGGCGAGGGAATTGGGGATGTCCCCGGAGATCGAGTTGTACGACAGGTCGAGGTCGGTGAGATTGGAAAGGCGGCCGAGAGACGGCGGAATGCTACCGATGAGGTTGCAGCTAGCGAGCCAGAGGACGCGAAGCGAGGTGAGGTTGGCCAACGAAGGAGGAAGTGGAGTGGGAGTGAAGGGGTTGTAAGAGAGGTTGAGTTCGTGAAGAGAGGAGAGGTTGGAGAGGAAAGCAGGCACGGGACCGGAGAGAAGATTGCCAACCAAAGAGAGGCTACGGAGAGAGGCGAACTGCCCGAAGGAAGAAGGGATCGGACCAGAGAAGTTGTTGACGGAGAGGTCGAGATATGAGAGGCGCGGGAGGAGGGAGGGAAGGAAGGCGGGGAGAGGCCCGGCGAAGAAGTTCTGCGAGAGGTCGAGGCGGGTGAGGGAGTAGCAGCCGAGGAAGGAGGAGGAGGAGAGGGAGGAGTTGAGCGAGTTGAGCGAGAGGGAGAGAGAGGATAGGTCGAGGAGGCGGCAGAGCGGGGAAGGGAATGGTCCTACAAGGCCGAGGTCCGACAGGTCGAGGGCTGTGACCGCGGGGAAGAGGGGAGGCGAGGCGCAGGTGACGCCGGTCCAGTTACAGGGGGTGGCGTCCGATGGGCTCCAGTCCGAGAGGGAACTGTCGGGGTCGTCGAGGGAGCTCTTGGCGTCGAGGAGGTGAAGGCCATCTTGGGTGAGGGAGAGGGAACGACAGGGAAGGAAACAGAAGAGGAGGAAGAGAGAGAGGAAACTGTCGGGGTCGTCGAGGGAGCTCTTGGCGTCGAGGAGGTGAAGGCCATCTTGGGTGAGGGAGAGGGAACGACAGGGAAGGAAACAGAAGAGGAGGAAGAGAGAGAGGAACGCCGCCATGGCGGTGGTGTTCTCTGTGCCAAGCTTAAATGATTTGTAATGGCCCATAAATTATGTTGGATCAGTAAAAACGCACCGTGCTTGCTGTAACGGGGAGGATCTGCCACCAGGACAATGTTCGGATGGTGGAGGAAGAGAATGATAAAAACAAAATATTGAGATGTAGGTAAAAAAATATTTTTAATAAAAAAATCTAAAATAATATTAAATAAAAAAAATAAATTTAAAAATATTTATATATTTTTTTTCAAATGGACATTCTTGTTCTCGACGAATCATAGTCTTATTTATAAAACCTAATTATAATTATCTCACCTTATCATGTCACTCGTGATTAAGTTTGGTATAAGAATTATCCCCATAATATTATTTTATATTTCAAATCGATGTACATAATTATGAATCAAGAGGAAGTGTTGAGAATTGATTCATTGATAATTATCTTATGTAGTTATCATGTTTTAGGTAGTTTTACTCATGTTATGCCTAAGTGGTCTGTGATTTAAGAAGTTATTATCATTGGATAGTTTATAAGCAGAATGGTAACTATCTCGTTTTATCGTGTCATTTATAATCAAGTTAGGTATAGAAATTGGCCACATAATAATTTCTTAGATCACGAGTCACTTAGGTTAATTATGAATCAAGAGGAAGTGTTGAGAATTAATTCATTGATAATTATCTTATGTAGTTATTATGTTTTAGATAGCTTTACTCATGTTATGCTTAAGTGGTTTGTAATTTAAGAAGTTATTATCATTCGATAGTTTATAAGCATTATGGTAACTATCTCGTTTTATCGTGTCATCTATAATTAAGTTAGGTATAGAAATTGACCACGTAATAATTTTTTAGATCATGAGTCACTTAGGCAGAACTAATTAGAAAATGACTAAAGTTACATAAAACATGATAACTACATATATAATTCTCAACACTTTCGTTTGATTTATAGTTACATATATCGATTTTAGATATGAAATAAATATGTTTTTGAAATGAAAGTGATTTGGTGAGAATATTTGTAATTTGTTTATATGTGATATAATACTTTATTGCTATTATCTCACTTAGTATAAGATCTCAGATAAAATGATAATGAATCTCTATATTCTTTATTTTTTCATAAAGGATTAGATTATTCGTTTGATATAATACTTTATTGCTATTATCTCACTTGGTATAAGATCTCAGATAAAATGATAATGAATTTTTATATTCTTTATTTTTCATGAAAGATTAGATTATTCGTCCAAAAGATAAAACTTCTTTGAAACGAGAGATATAGCTCATCCTTAATGTCCATAGTGTGTTTCAATACATAACACATATATGCGTAATATAATGGTTAAGTGCTCGTAGCCCAAATTTTTAACAAATTGTTGATGTTACAACTACATATTCTACCTGTGATGTTGATAATTGCTTCAATGTTGATAATACTTAACAAATTGTTGATGTTACAACTACATATTTGATGTTAATAATTGCTTCAATGTTGATAATATAATTATTGTTCGCTTTTTTAAACTTTGAGATATAGCTCACGATCCAAGATTTAAAATATTACCTTAAGTACAATTTTTATCATCCATTGATATTTCAAAATTCATAACATTTACTTGATAAGATGATGATAAAGAGTTGAGATATAAAATGATCATTAAGAGTCATAATATGTAGTTCGATAAGAAAAAGATAAAGAGTTGAGATATGGAATTATCATTAAGAGTCATAATATCTAGTTCAGATTGAACTCGACTCTAATACAATGCAAAGATATGCATCATAAATATAAATATATATATATTATTATTTGTATTTAAAATTTGATATTAAAATATTTATATAATAGTATATGTTTACTACCCGGCCATAGGGATTCTGGAACAGCAACCTTCTTCCACTTGCCAAAACCATGGGCATTTTTGCCTCCGCAGCCACGTCTAGGAAAAGTCCCCACGACCATAGGCATCTTCATGGCAGCAAGCAGACCTGGTTGCGGTCCTTTGCAGGCTTGAGCTGTTTGTTCTCAGAACCCACCTCGAGCAGCATCTTGATGACCATCCTCATCGACGGGCGACTGATGGGCAAGATGCTGGCGCAGACGACGCGAGAGTGCGGTGGCCGGTGGTCGCTCTTCGTTCACGCCACCAATGAGAGCCGAAGTAGGTGCTGGCTGGATCACATGGCGCTCCTCCCGCAGCACCTTTCGCGTTGAACGGTGACGGAGACGGAGCACAACGCGTTTGCGTTCGCCTGTCACCGGCATCACCTTCTCTTCAGGCGCTGCTACAGTAAGCCAAACAACCGTCACCGTTCCGAATCCTGCGCGCAACTCTGACCGAACTGTGCGTCACGCATTCCTCCTTGCTAAATTATTATCACTTTTTTTCTTTCGATATTTTTAGCAATATATTACTACCGAAATGATTCTAAAATACGGGAAATCTCCGCTTGATCTAATGAAATACTTTTGCCAAATTAAATGACGAGCAACACAATCATACTGCTGCGAGAAAAGAAGTTCGAAGATTTCTTTACCTCATGATGTCGTCCTTTCGAAAATGACATCTTTGGAAATGTGATCAACGACACGATCATAATGGTTTGATGATGCATGGATGAAATAGTTTTATGAGATTTCTAGTTATCTTGTTGTGTCTCTCATATCGATCGTTTTCAAGTCATGCATGCATATATTATTGAATTAGATTGATATGACTTGTCACCAACATGATTCGTGGAGTCCCTCCGTTTGCTCGCTCATCATGATATGATATCACTGATTCAAGTTTGATACTTATTTTATTTCAATTAGTTTCAAATTTTAAGAAAAAAAAAAGAGGATTTACGTTATGATGAGCATAATATAAATATATTATAATTGAATTTAAGTAATAAAGAAATCGGTTTATCTGATTTTATTTTAAAAAAAATAGAATGATAAAAATGTATTGGTAGATACGAGTCCACGTGGATGGAAGCCCGACGCTTGTCCTCTTGGGGATGAATGGGTGAAGGATGGGACCAATGACTTATTGGATGCTACTTTGTTCTCCTCTTGACTTCGAACGCATGGAATCACTTGAGCCGAAATCTTCCGAGCATCGAATCTCTATCGCCTTCCGTGCATCAATTTTGGTGTCGAGTATCGATCGAAGATAAAAAGATGCTGCCGCATTAGCCTAAGAATATAATAATGCACCGGCCACGCATGAGATACACATCGAGGCAACTCGTGTGAGTATTAAAGTTACAAGAGTTATCAATCTTGTACGTACACTTGATCTAGTTAGATAGTAGAGCGTTAATAAAATAAAAAAGATTCAAAATGCTCATCGAAGTTAGTTAGATTTAAACTTTTTTGGATCCTAATTAGAAATTCAAGTGGAAAGAAAAGTTCTCGATAAATTAAGATTTATTTATTGTTATAAATAAATCATATATCTCAAGAATTTAATGAGAGAGATACGACACTTTGATTACTCTTCGAATATTCTTACGTGGATCTTCCACTTAGGTTTCGATTAACTCGTGAGATATATTATTTATATTTTACATGATAAAAATTTGATTTTTCTTCATAGATATGAGTGGAAAGTATTAAATTATGTAAATTTTACTTCATTTTTTTGTTTCAGAGTCTTTTCTTCCATTTTTGGGAGGAAGAAAATATTTTGAAAACAAAAAAAAATTAACAAAAAATATATTAAAAATTGGTAAAAATTAATGTGGTTCGACACTCCCTATCTACATTCGTTGAAAAAAAATTAAAAATTTTCATCACTTAAGATCAAATATAAACACTAGATCTTAACTTAAATAGAAATTCTTAACAAAGGTATATTATACCTTTCTCGATCTTTTGACTAAGATCAAGTGTAGTATCTATTTTTATTAGTTTAATATTATATATATATATCATCTCATACAAATTTTTAAGTGTTTATCTCATCACCAAAAGTATTTCCTCACATTGCATGGTATATTTATAAAATAAATAAATATTAAATCAAACAAGATATTTTTCCTACTTAAATTCATAATACGATATAGTTTTAATCGTACTATGACTATTAAATATTTATCCTTCCATCCACCAATTTATGAGATTTCTAGTTATCTTGTTGTGTCTCTCATATCGATCGTTTTCAAGTCATGCATGCATATATTATTGAATTAGATTGATATGACTTGTCACCAACATGATTCGTGGAGCTCCTCCGTTTGCTCGCTCATCATGATATCACTAATTCAAGTTTGATACTTATTTTATTTCAATTAGTTTCAAATTCTAAGCAAAAAAAGAGGATTTACGTTATGATGAGCATAATATAAATACATTATAATTGAATTTAAGTAATAAAGAAATCGGTTTATCTGATTTTATTTTAAAAAAAATAGAATGATAAAAATGTATTGGTAGATACGAGTCCACGTGGATGGAAGCCCGACGCTTGTCCGCTTGGGGATGAATGGGTCAAGGGTGGGACCAATGACTTATTGGATGCTACTTTGTTCTCCTCTTGACTTCGAACGCATGGAATCACTTGAGCCGAAATCTTTCGAGCATCGAATCTCTATCGCCTTCCGTGCATCAATTTTGGTGTCGAGTATCGATCAAAGATAAAAAGATGCTGCCGCATTAGCCTAAGAATATAATAATGCACCGGCCACGCATGAGATACACATCGAGGCAACTCGTGTGAATATTAAAGTCACAAGAGTTATCAATCTTGTACGGACACTTTATCTAGTTAGATAGTAGAGCGTTAATAAAATAAAAAAGATTCAAAATGCTCATCGAAGTTAGTTAGATTTAAACTTTTTTGGATCCTAATTAGAAATTCAAGTGGAAAGAAAAGTTCTCGATAAATTAAGATTTATTTATTGTTATAAATAAATCATATATCTCAAGAATTTAATGAGAGAGATACGACACTTTGATTACTCTTCGAATATTCTTACGTGGATCTTCCACTTAGGTTTCGATTAACTCGTGAGATATATTATTTATATTTTACATGGTAAAAATTTGATTTTTCTTTTTAGATGTGGGTAGAAAGTATTAAACTATGTAAATTTTACTTCATTTTTTTGTTCCAGAGTCTTTTCTTCCATTTTTGGGAGGAAGAAAATATTTTGAAAACAAAAAAAAATTAACAAAAAATATATTAAAAATTGGTAAAAATTAATGTGGTTCGACACTCCCTATCTACATTCGTTGAAAAAAAATTAAAAATTTTCATCACTTAAGATCAAATATAAACACTAGATCTTAACTTAAATAGAAATTCTTAACAAAGGTATATTATACCTTTCTCAATCTTTTGACTAAGATCAAGTGTAGTATCTATTTTTATTAGTTTAATATTATATATATATATCATCTCATACAAATTTTTAAGTGTTTATCTCATCACCAAAAGTATTTCCTCACATTGCATGGTATATTTATAAAATAAATAAATATTAAATCAAACAAGATATTTTTCCTACTTAAATTCATAATACGATATAGTTTTAATCGTACTATGACTATTAAATATTTATCCTTCCATCCACCAATAATAATAATAATAATAATAAATACGGATGAGATAAATGAGCATGCTTGATCCTCAGATAATGAATGAAACAACTTAAACTTAATTGAGTTGTTGGAGCTCTTTTCCAAAAGTCTTTTGCTTTTGGAAGCCAATGTACGACCGAGGAAGAGGCCAAAGTTCTTGTGACCATTAGGTTCTCAAGCACAATAATTGCAGCTTGTGGTTTCTCCCCGGTCTTCTCTTCTCTTATGGCTGTCACCTGATTTAATTTTGCTATTTGTCCTGGTCTTAAAAGTGATAATCCATCATGTAATTTGCTGCATCAAGTCTCTGTCAATCAAATCAAACCAAAAGTCACCTAAATTTTATAGTATTTAACTATTTATATCTAGAAAATGCTGATGAATTAATATCTGATTTTGATTGTTAACTCGATATAGCAAAGACTAGTGTTATTATATTCGGGAAGCATGAGATACACATCGAGGCAACTCGTGTGAATATTAAAGTCACAAGAGTTATCAATCTTGTACGGACACTTTGGGAGAAATTCTTCATCTCGATCTCATCAAAAATAAATATTATAAAACTTTTGTGGAGATGTGTCTAACAACATCAGTTCAAATTATTATTGGTTTATATATGGGTATAAAAAAAATTCTAAATTCATTATTAGCTTATAGACTTTTGACATTAAAATATGCATAATAAACAAGTCTTCCTTTAAAGTATTTATAACTATCGTTAATTCAACTCGTGTGAATATTAAAGTCACAAGAGTTATCAATCTTGTACGGACACTTTATCTAGTTAGATAGTAGAGCGTTAATAAAATAAAAAAGATTCAAAATGCTCATCGAAGTTAGTTAGATTTAAACTTTTTTGGATCCTAATTAGAAATTCAAGTGGAAAGAAAAGTTCTCGATAAATTAAGATTTATTTATTGTTATAAATAAATCATATATCTCAAGAATTTAATGAGAGAGATACGACACTTTGATTACTCTTCGAATATTCTTACGTGGATCTTCCACTTAGGTTTCGATTAACTCGTGAGATATATTATTTATATTTTACATGGTAAAAATTTGATTTTTCTTTTTAGATGTGGGTAGAAAGTATTAAACTATGTAAATTTTACTTCATTTTTTTGTTCCAGAGTCTTTTCTTCCATTTTTGGGAGGAAGAAAATATTTTGAAAACAAAAAAAAATTAACAAAAAATATATTAAAAATTGGTAAAAATTAATGTGGTTCGACACTCCCTATCTACATTCGTTGAAAAAAAATTAAAAATTTTCATCACTTAAGATCAAATATAAACACTAGATCTTAACTTAAATAGAAATTCTTAACAAAGGTATATTATACCTTTCTCGATCTTTTGACTAAGATCAAGTGTAGTATCTATTTTTATTAGTTTAATATTATATATATATATCATCTCATACAAATTTTTAAGTGTTTATCTCATCACCAAAAGTATTTCCTCACATTGCATGGTATATTTATAAAATAAATAAATATTAAATCAAACAAGATATTTTTCCTACTTAAATTCATAATACGATATAGTTTTAATCGTACTATGACTATTAAATATTTATCCTTCCATCCACCAATAATAATAATAATAATAATAAATACGGATGAGATAAATGAGCATGCTTCATCCTCAGATAATGAATGAAACAACTTAAACTTAATTGAGTTGTTGGAGCTCTTTTCCAAAAGTCTTTTGCTTTTGGAAGCCAATGTACGACCGAGGAAGAGGCCAAAGTTCTTGTGACCATTAGGTTCTCAAGCACAATAATTGCAGCTTGTGGTTTCTCCCCGGTCTTCTCTTCTCTTATGGCTGTCACCTGATTTAATTTTGCTATTTGTCCTGGTCTTAAAAGTGATAATCCATCATGTAATTTGCTGCATCAAGTCTCTGTCAATCAAATCAAACCAAAAGTCACCTAAATTTTATAGTATTTAACTATTTATATCTAGAAAATGCTGATGAATTAATATCTGATTTTGATTGTTAACTCGATATAGCAAAGACTAGTGTTATTATATTCGGGAAACCCTCATACAGCAAAATGGTTTTACCAAAACATGTTTGATTTGATCGAGGGAGAAAATCTTCATCTCGATCTCATCAAAAATAAATATTATAAAACTTTTGTGGAGATGTGTCTAACAACATCAGTTCAAATTATTATTGGTTTATATATGGGTATAAAAAAAATTCTAAATTCATTATTAGCTTATAGACTTTTGACATTAAAATATGCATAATAAACAAGTCTTCCTTTAAAGTATTTATAACTATCGTTAATTATGAAAGATTAAGTGTGTGTGTGTGTCTTTTTTTGCCCAAAAGATAAGTCTTCCTTTAAAGCTTTTTACTTTATATGTTATAGTGATGTGATATATCTATCTAATTGGCATGTTATCCTTTTTAACGGATTAACTTGTCGAGTCCAAGTTGATTGTGATTAATTACTATATTAACTTCCAATATCAATAATTTATAACTACGAGCTTAAAAAGATTATTTGGATTAAAAATAAGTCATCCTATCTTACTCTTATACAAACTTAAAGAAAAAAAAAATCTTATAAACATTATTATAGAGTTTGAAATTCATTATTAAGTTATAGAGTTGAAATTAAAATATATATAAACAAGTCCTCTCGTTATCATATTTATCTTATAACTATTATTGATTATGAAAGATTAAGTTTTCTTTTTGCCAAAAGGTAAATTATGCTCCCATCTCTTTTTTCTTCACACCGTGTTTTCTCTCATTCAAAAAGAATATTAAATTTTTGTCTATATTCCAAATAAAAATAAATAATAAAAAATTTTAAAAGTCGAGACGAGTTAAAAGATAATAATAGACAAAAATGCATTTACAAATAAAATCCAATCCCTTTTCATTTCTACATTTCATATTTTTTTGATATTTATTCCATTTCTTCACTCTTGCTTATCTTACTTTCCGATTTATCCCATTGTTTCTGCTAAATAGTAAAGACAAGTTTTGAACAAAGATCTTTAAATAAATTATCAAATTTTTTACCAAATAAACTAATAAACACATTCTAATAAAAAATATTTACTTTATATATAATTGGCCCTTTATCCTTTTGAGATCGATTAACTTGCCATTAATTACTATATTAACTTCCAATGTCAACAACTCATAATTGTAGGCTTAAAAGGATTATTAGGAACTAAAAATGTCATCCAATCTTACTCTATACAAATTTAGAAGTGAGTTGTGTAATTATATCATTTCAAATAAATATATAATAATATCGTAAGAGATTTTTTTGTGTTACTTGACTTGCATGCTAAGTAGATAATTTACTAACTAATTACGATGGGACACAAAATGCATTACTATTAAACACAGTACTTAAGGTAAAATATCATAATTTTGAATTTTCGTTTTCCATGCACTGTGATGGCTACACCATAACACACATCAGATGAAACGTCACACCACAGTATCGAATAGGATTAAGATGGTTGTACGATGTGCCTCGCCACATTGTTTTAAATTCAATTTATTTTAATTATTTAGTAATATATCCACCAAATAAATCAATGAGAAATGTACTACTTCTCACATCGTCCTAACTATCTTTTCCTTGTTATTTAAACATGTAGTAAATTTAATTGGTTTCAAATGTTATGTTATATTGTTTGACACGCATTTTTATTAAGAGAACGATCAAATTTATCTCGAAAACATGATAATAATAGATCGATATCCTATAAAAATTATATCGAAAACATGTTCGATAAAGTTTCTTTGACATAAGTTAGTTAAATGGTTTAAATAATTTGGCTAAGTATCAAAATCAGAAAATGAGATAGAGAGAGACTGGTAAATTTATAATATATTAGAGTCATCGTTAGGACATGATCACACTAAATACAAAGGAATAGTAATTCGATTTGATACCTAACAAAATAGCAATGCATCATTGTACAGCTTATGTAATAGGGACTTGAAAAGGATGAACTGCTAATTATAATAGCAAGAACGATGGCGAAGGCATACGACCATGAGAACTAAATTTAATATATATTTTAGTGAAAATTCATATAAATAATAAATTGTACAAGAACATGCATAATATTTTGCAAAACTAATTATTTCTAAATAGAAATATATATATAGATTTTATGTACCAAAAAAAGTGTCAAGAATTATGTTCTCGAGATCTGTTATTGAAATTTGAATTATAAAATATTAAACTGATTCTTAATAAAATTATCTTTAAAAGAAAAGCAACTTTGTTTCCCAAAAACAAAAAAAAAACTTAATTCCAATAGTAGCTTTGATGGAGAGAAAAACTCATAATCATTTTAGACATTAAAATGATTATAATACCGGAATTAAAAAATTAAAAGAAATTGAGACGTGATTAAGTGAAAAGTTAAGTTTTAAGAGAATCATTAAATCCTACTATAAAAAATATAAATTATTTTATATTACTTAACAAATATATAAATAAGCCAATAAGTCAATTTATTGTCTCTTATTTTTGGTCATTTTCTTCTCCATAACAACGTGACGATTCCGATTCAAACCATCGATTTCTTTTTTTTTTTTTATATATTTAAATTATAAAAAAATAAATAAAAATCTTTAAAAATATATTGATAGGTGAAGGGATAAACTGTAAGCTGATCATTTGTCCCTTCATGATTTAAATGTCGATTGTTGGACCGTTAGGATTAAATAAATAGTCGATCCAAATAGTCTCAAACTATTGATGAAAATATTCTTGATAATATTTTTTTTTAATGAAATCTGAAATCACCGAAACCAGAATTACTGGTTCCGATTTCAAAAGTCAAACGATTCGTTCACGTTCGATCTGAAGTCTACGACAAATAGCTCTCTCTATATTCCATCACAGGGCTCCCACCGGAAGACGAGGCGGGCCCCAGCCCGTACCCGGTCCCACCCGTCTTCACACTCCAACGGGTACGCGAAGCCGCACACACGACACACCACCCACAAAAAAAGCACGACCCTGAAAAGAAAGGGGGTTTCGAGGGGCAGGAACACGAAAGAAGAGCCACAAAGGAGGGGAGTGCACGAAGAACAAAAGTCGAACCCAAATCGACCTTACCGTCGCCTTCCGTCTTTGATCGCACTCCTTCCCACAAACCCAAAAGGAACGAACGGGAATCCAAAAGCCAAAGAACACCTTTATCCAGCCCAATACACACACCCCTCTCATGGAAACACGCCCTGTTGTTGCTGTTGTTGTTGTTGCACCACGAGATCGCTGCATGACATGGATCGTTTGTTCGATCTGTTCAACGATACTCCCAAATCAAACCCCTTCTTATTCTTATTTCTCCCAATTCCCCCCAATCTCTTTCCCATTTTCCTTCTCCTCCCCTCCCCTCCCCTCCCTTCCCCTCAATACTCACTGGCGTTATTTGTCTCTTCTTATTCCTTCTCTCATCCGTCCCTCTTTCTTTCCCCTCTTTGTTGGATCGTTTCTTGCTACTCCTCCTATTTGGTATTCTTCGTATCATTATTCTCTCTGCGATCTCACCCTACATCGCTTCGTGATTTCCTTTTCCCGATTGCTTTTTTTTTTTTTTTTACATCGGTTTTGCCACGCCGTGTTCGCCCTTTTCGCGTGCTATAAATTAATGCGAGGCAGGACGAATTATTTATATTTTTTGTTGTTGTTGTTGTTGTTCGCCTCCGCGGAGGGGAAATCTTGTTGCCGATCTAGGGTTAGGGGATGGAGGCCGGGGGGGGAGATCAGGAGAAGCCGCCGCCGGAAAGCGGAGACAAGCCCCCCAAGCGCAAGATGAAGACCCCCTACCAATTGGAGATTCTCGAGAAGGCCTATGCTGGTTTGTTGATCTCGATTTGTTACTATTAGGGTTCCCGTCGGTTGATCGGTCTCGACTGGTGTTGATTTGGGGTTCTTTTGTTGCGATTCTTGTTTTCGATCAGTCGACACGCATCCGTCGGAGACGCTGCGGGCTGAGATGTCGGTGAAGACCGGTCTCTCGGATCGGCAGCTACAGATGTGGTTCTGCCATCGGAGGCTCAAGGATCGGAAGTTGCCGCCGACGAGAAGGCAGCGGAGGGACGAGGAATCCTTGCCGTTGACGCCACCGCCACCGGTGCTGCCTCCTCAGAACGATATGCCGTCCTCGGAGTCGGGAGGCGTCGGGTTGAGCTCGAGCCCCTATGGTAGCAGCGTGGAGTCCAGGAGGGCAGTTTCAAGGGCAGCGGCGGTCGTCTCAAGGATTGGTGCAGATATGTCAGCCGTCGGGAGGCAGTATTACGATCCCGTGTTGCCGCCTCCGCCAACCCACCTCAACCGCCTGACCATGGCGGAGCTCCGGATACTATCATCGGTGGAAGCACAGCTTGGGGAGCCGCTGCGGCAGGATGGGCCTGGCCTTGGTGTCGAGTTTGATCCGCTGCCCCCTGGTGCTTTCGGAGCCCCAATAGGTATCATTCCAGTGTGATACCAAATATTCATCTTCTGCTATGGCCGTGCTATCTTGTTGGTGCATAGTACATCCTAACTTGGTATTGCAACCGGCATGCTAGTTTTACATATGTTGCTTTGCTGTCTAGAGTTGCTCCAATTTCAAGTAGTTCCTTGTTGGCTTTCCTTTTTGTTAGTTGAGTTGTTGATCTTTCAGTAGATTAGGTTTTGTTGGTGCAATTGTCAATTGCAATTGGCTGACATTTAGAATTTAGCATATAAGAAATATGATGACAGTTTCTGTTTATTAATACTAGTAGTTGTAGTGCATGCTAACGTAGCTCGTGGAAGTCTTTCTAGCTTGGAAGATAGTAATTTGTGCACATCACAGTCTAAGTGGGAAAGAAAAAAGAAAAAGTTATGTGATTGGCATTAGTTGATGACTGAATCTTTGTTTTACTTTGGATATTAGAGATTGGTAAAACTAGAATGATGCTTTTGCTGTTGGTGGTCATATCACAATATGAGCATGACCTTGTTGTTTGGTCATTATACGATAGCCTATAACCTTGTATTTCTAATCCTATAGATGCTTCTACATTTAAAACATAAGGTCATCTACATCACAATGCAGATATTGTCTGTTTTATGGGAATTGCAATATTGCATTATTGTCAAATGCTATTGAGCAAGACGATGTGTTTTAAAGATTAAGGTAATTAAGGGGGTTGTAAGAATGTTTTATGTGCAAGCAAGAGATTCATTTGTCAATATTAACATTTGATAACACAAAAACTGGTAGGTTGGAATTTCTATGTCGGAGTAAGAGTACACGTTTGACTAACTGAAGCTGAAGTGTATCTGTGTATGAGAGGAAATTTAGTTAGCATATGCATATGTAAAAAAGCTCTGGATAGTAATAGGACAGGTTAACATGGATATAAGTTTAGGAAAGTGACATTGAGGTGAGCTATTGTGCCAGAGAATGTGCAATTGTAGACAAATGATGGATAAAAAGACTTAACATATGGAATTTGATTATGCTGAGCTTTTATGGGTAGATCTTTTTCTTTGTTTGGTCTTGAACAATCTTGGGTTATTCAAGTCTATTATGGTTTTCACTCTTTTTTGTGTGAGTAAGCTCTTATATTTTATCCAGACCTTAGCCCTTTCTCGGGTGTAGTATATCAGACATAAGTAGTATGTCACTCGTCTCTGTCATCATGCCATCATGTTGTTTTGCTGGTTCATTCTTGCCTCACCAATCTGATTGTGTTCATTTAAAGTACTGGGATTTGGTGGTTTGCATGTTCCTGATCTCTATTTGAGACTTGTATGTTTTATTTATCGTGGCTTTGATGCTGGTTTTTATTTTGCTGTTGATTGATAGAATTAACTTTTCTCTTGATATGAGATTGTGAATATCAAATGGTGCCTTAGTTGTTTATTGAAGATCATTCTGTCTAATGAAACAATGGTCATTACCTAGTAGATTTCTTGGTTCAGATTTTTATTTGCATTAAAAGCTAGCTTCATTATTTTTCATACAGGTTTCAGTTATAGAAAATATTATGTGTATGAGTTTTCCAAGTAATGAATTTACATTCCAATAGCTTAATCATTTTACTAAAATCATTGGAATTATCTTTCCAGATTTAATCTTCTCTTCTCTCTTTGCTACTTTTTCTTTCTTTACTAGGTGGTCCTTTGTACTGGGCGCTATGTGTGGTTGCATTTACTTTGCCCACATATCAAAATTTTCCTCCATTCTCCTACTTATTTGTTTTTTAATATTTTAACAGAAATATTGGCACAACAGAAGCAGCCTGTCTGGCCCTATGATGGCAATGTGTGTGGGAGACATGACATAAAGACAACAAAGGTCTATTGTCTCTTACAGTGTCCTGATGAAAGTTCTGCTGGAAATTGACTGCTATAGTTGGATTAAGAGTGTGATTTGTGCTTTATGTCATATGATTTTACTCGTAAATTTCTTTTGACTGTTTCTACCTTGCAGGCATCAAGTTTTCCCTCTGGCATCGAACATTTCTCACCAAGTTCATCGAAAGGGAAGAGGAAACCAGCAAATGGGGGTTCTCATACTGTCCATCTGCATATGGGTCCTAGACCTCTTCCTGAATATCGGTTTCTCCCTGAGCAGCCAAGTGTCTGCTCAGAGGCATATGACATGGCATCTCAATCTCACTATTATGACTCTTCAATAGATGTGCCTAATAACAGGGTGACATCTGTACCATCAGGTGGAAAGAATTTGCATGTAAATGATCAGGAGGCACCAAGTTATACCTTCCAAGGTCAAATGTCTGGTGCCAGCCTCAGGTCCCAACAAAGCAGGAAACAAAAATTTCCTTCTGACCTGATGGAATATGGCAGTGCTGCACGTAGTGACTCCTTTCCGTCTCCTGCAAGTGATACTCAGTTTCATACCAATCAGGCTGTAGGATTAGAAAACCCACATATATCATCTGATAGGGCTTCCCATGATGAAAATCTTTCTAGGTTGGGGAGGAAACGTAAGGTACTTACAATCGTGTAATCTAGTGCAGTTGTGTACCTAATTTTCTTGGGATAAGTGTTGCCATGAACTATTTTTACCATATGTAGATTGATGAAGCAAGGACTGCTAAGGAGGAGGAAGCCCATCAGAAACGGATTCGGAAAGAGCTTGAGAAACAAGATAACCTGAGGCGAAAGGTACCTTTTGTTCAGAGTTTGTCGTTGCGCGTTCAATATCCAGTACTGAAACAAATCTTCAATCTTCAGAGAGAAGAACAAATACAGAGGGAAATTGAGAAGCATGATCGTGAAAGAAGAAAGGAAGAAGAGCGGATGATGCGTGAAAAACAGCGAGAGGAAGAGAGGTTTCAACGTGAACAAAGGCGTGAAAATGAGCGTAGGGAGAAGTTCCTGCTGAAGGAATCTCGTAGGGTAGGTTCCGGAAGTATTGTTCTACCCCTGGTTCTTCAATTACTTTGTTAACATTTTCTTGAATGAGTTCAGGCCGAGAAGCTGAGGCAGAAAGAAGAACTGAGACGAGAGAAGGAGGCAGCAAGACTGAAAGCTGCTACCGAGAGGGCTACTGCCCGCAGAATCGCAAAGGAATATATGGAGCTTATTGAGGATGAGCGCTTGGAGTTAATGGAGTTGGCTGCAGCAAATAAAGGATTTTCCTCAATATTTGCTCTCGAAAATGAAACTTTGCAACAACTTGATTCATTCAGAAGTACAGTTCTCTTCACTTTATTCAGCTTAGTTCTAGAAATCTGCATGATATGATTCCTTCTGACTTTGTTGGTAACTGTTTTATATGGCTGAGTATACAACATTTCAATGATTCAATGCTCTGATGTATTCGTAGATGTCGGTCATATTAGGTTCACTGTTTACTATAATGGAGTGTAAGTTAAGTTTTGTCTGTTTCCACTGCAGGTATGCAGACTGCATTTCCGCCAATTTCTGTAGGACTAAAAAAGCCTTTTGCAATTCAGCCTTGGGCTGATTCTGATGAGAAGATAGCAAACCTTCTTATGGTGTATTTTTTAATCTTTTTATGTTTAGAATTGATTAAATTTCCATAATCATGCTATTTTATGTCATATATTTCATGTGCATGTCTCACTTTCGTCTTAGATTTCTTAATTAGCAAATAGCAAGTACCTTTTATCAGTCAAACGTCCAACTTTCTAAAAAAAAAATTGATGGTGTGTTTTACTTATCAAAATAGTTTTTATTTTTCTGAAGCTATGTGCTCGCAAATTCCCATTATATATATTCAGTCGCTGCTATGATAATATCATTGGAATTTCCCTAACACATCAATAATATGCAAATTGGTTGGAATTTCAGGTTTGGAAGTTTCTAATTACCTTTGCTGATGTACTTGGCCTTTGGCCATTCACTCTTGATGAGTTTGTGCAGTCTCTCCATGATTACGTGAGTGCTCTTTGAATCTTGCTTTACTTTTTTGAACGTGAGCATCTCATGCTTTCTGAATACCGGAATTATTTGGTGTAATATGCTGTAATCAGAGACCAATTTGAACTTATTTCTCATTTGCTTTTGTCTCCAAACTTTAGGCCTTGGATAAATTATTCTGGCTGGTTAGGGCCGTTTCTCTTTCCCTAAAACCAACTTTTTAGTGATTGAAGTTTCTTTACACAATCTGACCCAGTTACCTTATGAGGACTCTTCATGTCTGCCTTATTTGAATCTTGCACGTGCTCTACATATTACTTGAAGGAATATAGTCTTTACGAACCAGAATATTTGGAGTATGCTAAAGCCTATTGTTGATCCTTGATATGGCAATAACTAATATTTTTTTGCCTCTTGGAGTAGTGAATAATGTGGTAATTTCATTGGTCTGCCTCACTAGGACCAGAAGCATGAGGAGCTATGTAAAATGATTTGGTCAATAAATCTGCATTTACCATGTGGGCTGTAAATCATGGAAGTCCAATAATGAATTTAAAAATCATTCATATGGGTACAACTAAGCTGCAGATTTCTGCATTACTGGTCACAAGGGACCATTAGAAGCAGCTTTACCTTTTCTGTTGTGTTGGTGATCTAATAAAAAGCTTTCACAGGATTCAAGACTTCTGGGAGAAGTACATGTTGCTCTGCTTAAATCCATTATTAAGGACATCGAGGATGTTGCAAGGACTCCTGCTAGCACACTCGGGGCTAGCCAAAGTAGCACTGTTAATCCAGGAGGTGGCCATCCACAGATTATCGAGGGGGTTTGTACTCCCTTTCCTAAGCTTCATGCTTTCTTGATTAGTGCTTTCTGGTTAATGTTGAGGGGGTTGATACTCCCTTTCGTCAACTTAATACTTTCTTGATTGCTGCTTTCTGGTTAATGTTATTCATCTCATATTCCCATTGTTATGCTTTTGTTTTCTAGGCATATGAATGGGGCTTTAACATTCGTGGTTGGCAACGGCATTTGAATTATTTAACATGGCCTGAGATACTGCGACAATTTGCGTTGGCTGCTGGATTTGGGCCACAATTGAAGAAGAGAAATGTGGAGCGTGTATATTCTCGGGATGAGAATGAGGTACCTAGTTTTCTGCATGAACTTTTAAAAAAGGAAAAGCTACACCCATATAAACTTTCCTCTTTCTGCAGACCTTTTACGAAGATAGTCCGACTGTTGTGTTGCCATGACATTTATTTTTGTAGCATTTGTTTCTTTGACCTTTTACGTGAGTCATCAGTTATGTTTAACTAGCGTTACGATGTTCATATAAAAGTCAGAAACTTTTGGTCACCTTTTATATCCTAGTTGGCCATTAAGATATCCATTATGCTCTCTATAATCTGTAATCATTTGGTGTACATGCACATTTATGAATAGCCCATATCCTATATGCCAAGATTATTATTTGGAAATTATAGAATAGTAACTTACACATATATGACTTGTAGGCCTAGTTGATGCTGATCTCATTTTGATTGCGGAGGCTTGATTGTTGATGATGAAAATAAGGAATTGCACATATACATGACATTAATGAGATTCGGCATGGTGAAGAGCTTAATAATTGTTTACTTAAGTCCAGACAGTTGAAGCATGTTCAGTAGTAAATTGAAGAGTTTCTTAAGATGTTCCCTATTAAAGTCATGATTCTTTTGTGTGTTTTTAATAAATCAAATGGTCATGATAGGCTTATCAGTTAGGAACTCAAGTACTTTTTCCTTTTTGAATGGTTTTTACTGCTTTAGAGGGCCTATGAGCAGGGATGAAGTTTGAATGTAAACTTGACTTTCTTCTTTTATTTCCTTCTGTCGCTTTACCTGCATGTGGCAGCCAGTCATCCTGATGCCATTCTTGATGACAAATCCTGCTTGAGGTGGCTTGCATTGTGGCTAGTGCAGCAAGCTGTATGTCGTGATACAATTGGTTGCATCCATCTTGAGCTGCTCTTGGGGCACAGTAGCTATAACTGATATAGTCTCACTTCACAGCCGGCAGTCATTAGGTTAAGATTTCTAATAAAAAGGTTAGGTTATTTATTTGTTTCTTTGAAGAAAAAAGCTAATGGAAAAGCTGCCAAATATTCGATCTTCTTTAAATCACTAGATGTCAATGATCTCAGTATATGTGGAACTTTTTTGTGTCATGATGCAACCTAATAGGTTCGCCAACCTGAAATGGATATCTAATCATGTGGCATAAAATGTTTAAACTTGTGTCATTAGTTGTTGGCCTCTCGACCTTTATGATGGTGTATAAGGATAGTGATGTGGGGTAGAAGCAAGGTCTGCCGTATCGATGTGTACCGTCCGGTACGGATGGTATGTACCAGTTTCGACTGTAGCAGTGCACTGTAGCATTACTACAGTACTCGGTACACCTGGGTGTACCATTCGGTACACCCATACCGTACCGTACCGAGCCCAGGTCGAAACTCCGATATATATATATATATATATAATTCGAGAATGGAGGAACATAAAACGAGAGGAAGTAAAAGATAATAATATGAAAATATAATAGAAAAGAAGGATAACTATCAGACTTGCTCTGTCTTAAAGATTGAATTTCAGGGTTGAAGATCTCACTTTTGCATGTCTTACATGTGAAGGTGGTTGTTTTTGTTGTCGAACTAACTGCAAATTATAACAGGTGAGGGTATTATGCCTCTGCTTAGAGCATTTTTAGATATGTGGATAGTTCTCTTGTGCTGATTTCGGTTCTGATTGTATAATGTATAACCAATTGGGAGTACTATTAGAACATTTAGCTATTTGGTGAACCTTGTGCCTCTTGAAACCTTCACAACTTCTGCAGCATTTATTTCTATGAAATGTTGAATCTTGCTAGTTCAAGTATTAAGCTCATGTTTTGGTTTTCATTAGAGTATTTACTTATAAAAAAGGCTAATATATGGTGTTACTAAGTAAAATTCTTAAGCAATTTCTACTCAGGGTAACAATGGCAAGGACATTATTTCCAATTTACGGAATGGTTTGGCTGCTGAAAATGCTTTCGCTTTGATGAAAGAAAGGGGCTATACTCATCGGCGTGGATCTAGGCATCGTTTGACTCCTGGAACAGTCAAATTTGCTGCTTTTCATGTTCTTTCTCTCGAGGGAAGCAATGGCCTTACTATACTAGAAGTTGCAGACAAGATTCAGGTGAATGTCTTTTGTAAGATTGTTTGCTTGTTCTTGATTTAGTTAACCTGTATTTTTTGCCACATTATCAGAATTCTGGACTACGGGACCTAACCACAAGCAAGACACCAGAGGCATCTATTGCTGCAGCATTATCGCGAGACACAAAACTTTTTGAGAGAACTGCTCCTTCAACATATTGTGTAAGATCACCTTACAGGAAGGATCCTGCTGATGCAGATGCTGTATTATCTGCTGCTCGGGAAAAGATACAAGTATTTCTAAGTGCACTTTCAGACTCTGAGGAAGCTGAAAAGGATACAGAAGATGTAGATGAAGCTGAAAGAGATGAAGATTCGGAAGGTGATGCTGCTGATGATCCTGAAGTTGATGATGCTTGCATTGATGCAAAGCTGGATAAGAATGATCCTTTTGCAAGTGAGTTAAAAGATTCTAGGACATTGACTTTGTCATGTAAGGAAGAAGGGGGAGAGAATGGAGTAACTGCATGTACTAGCTTTGGTATTGTGGAAAAAGGTCCTAAAATGCCTTCGGAGAAATCAAAAACAGTAAGCACTTCAGGTGTTCCCCATCTTCCAGATGGCAACTCAAATTACATTGAAGCAAGTAGCCTCGGTATGGAGGGCACAGAAATTGATGAAAGCAACTTTGGTGAACCATGGGTTCAGGGATTGTCAGAAGGCGATTATTCTGAACTGAGTGTTGAAGAACGCTTACATGCCCTTGTTGCTTTGGTAGGAGTGGCTGTTGAAGGAAACTCTATACGAATAGTTCTTGAGGTATTAATGAGATAACAATGTCTTTTCCCTTTTGTTTCCTTCTGTTTTTTCATTAGGTAATTGACTCAAGGACTTACAGGAACGTTTGGAAGCTGCAAGTGCTCTCAAAAAACAAATGTGGGCGGAGGCACAACTTGATAAAAGGCGTTTTAAAGAAGAGTGTCCTGGCAGATTACAAGGTACTGCCTTCAGTATAAATAAAGCTGAGGCAGCAGTAAGTAATGGTGCAAGAGTGGGAAGTCAAATGGCACTAGACAATGTTGATAAGGGTAATGATGGTAATCTAGAAGCCATCAGCAATGAGCTGTTTTTTGAACCGAATCGGGTTAATTTTGGTAACACGTCTATAGGACATGAACTTACAACTGCGGATGTTCATCCAGTTAACCAGCATGTATATGCTACTGAAAAGTCACGTTCCCAATTAAAAGCATTTATTGGTCACAAGGCAGAGCAACTTTATGTTTACCGGTCATTACCCCTGGGTCAAGACCGCAGGCGAAATCGGTATTGGCAATTTTCAACATCTTCTTCACCAAATGATCCTGGCTCTGGGAGAATCTTTTTTGAATCCAAAGATGGCCATTGGTGGCTTATTGATTCAGAGGAGGTAACTTTATCTCCAACCTTTCCTTAGATATTTTTGAAATATCCTGTTATACTTTAAATCTTTTTGGTGGTTTATACATTTATGTAGTTATTGATGTATGATCACATTAAGCTGGAGCAGTTGATACAACTATATACACATTCTGCTACATTGCCCACAATCATAAATGGGAAACAAAACTGCAAGCCAGTAAGTGTCAGTGGCAATATGTAGTTTCAGTGATGGGAACTTTGGGACTGTGCTTATGCACTGCAGCCTTGTAGTCCATATGAGATTCAGTTTATTGATCATGCCCACAATTTTTAAAGAATAGATGATATTGATAGTTTTTGGAGTTTAATACAATACTCACATGATACTGTCAAACTAGTTTCTTATTCACCAAACTTCTCTGTAAATGTAACCATTTTATAGACATTTCTAACACTTTGGTGCATGCTAGCATCTAGGTCCTAGACAATCTCTTTTAGGATTAGTTTCAGCCAGTTAAAATTTTTATGATTCACCAAAATTTTTCGTATTTTGGGACTTGGCACTTGTTTTTAATGAAGGAAACGGTGAGACTTTTATTGCTAATTAGCCTGCAAATATCCAAATATTTTTCTTTATTATTATTAAGTAATAAAGCATCAACCTTATTATTTTGTCTTTTGGGACTTAGAAATAATTCCGAAGTCAGTCAAATGTGAACGATGAAGAATATTTCCTAGTTCTGGTCAAAAAGATATTATTTAGAGTTTTAGACTAGTTGGTGTATATAATACTGTCATGTAAAGGTATCATGTAAGGTGGTACATACAATTTTATTTGTCAGACAAATGCCTTTGTTATTTGTGTTTGTGTCATTGTTTTTCTCATTCTCTATTCATTATAATTTACATGAAATAAATGGTTAGATCCATATTTCAATTCACTGGTTTAGTTTTGGTGGGATTCTCGGCCGAAGTGGTTTATCCATGCATGTTCCTTTGAGATTCTAGCAATTTTATGTTTTGGGTTTCAATTTATAATTGATTCTTCAAGTAAAACATTTTAATATTAGCATGGCATATGCATATTATCCATGAATCCTTTTTTTGCATTATGCACTTGGAAACTGTAGCTTTTGGCTTATGCCTTGTGGCCACTTGGAAACTGTAGTATTTGCTCTTCCATCATCCATTTCTTCCTCCAATCTCATTATCTTTGTTCTCTTGTCCCTTATATTTTGTAATAGATATGAGAATAGTAAAGTTTCGATCAGTTATGTTTGGGTGACAAGTTCAGGAAAGAACTTCTAAACAGATGTAAATTCTATATTTGAATACTTAGATCTTAATTCTTAAGTATATCAATTGATGTAATAGCTATATTACATAATGGAGCTCGACTCAACATTTAGTAGTTCCATGGATTGCTGAACTTGTTGCCTGGAAATTTCTGCCACTTATAGTCTATCACTTACTACTTTCGAAAACTTCCCACTCTCTTATTGAGTAGTGTGAAAATGTCCATGGCAACAAAAATGGACATAAAATATGAAAATCTCGTTCCGTTTTAGAAAAGAATGTAAATGTGAAGGACCAGTTAAATTTACTATCAGATAAACTTAGGTTAACACATTAGATGAGTTTCATAAGTGCCGTATTATCTTCATGATGTTGAGGTTTATGCGGTCTTTAATGCGAACAGGCATTTGATGCTCTTTTAGCTGCTCTGGATACACGTGGGATTAGAGAATCACATTTGCATTCAATGTTGCAAAGAATAGAGTCAACCTTCAAAGAGGCAATCAGAAGGAATAAGAAAGTTGTCAGCTCTGATTTAGTTGGAGATCCGGTTATAACAGGGCTGACTAAAACGTCATCAAGTCCAGATTGCAGCATGGAACTTGACAGTCCTAGCAGTTCCCTCTGTGGTCACGCTTCTGATGCTTTGGAAAATTCATCATCTTTCAGAATTGAACTTGGGCAGAGCCAAGCTGAGATAAGTGCTGCTGTTAGGAGATACCAAGGTTTATTCAGATGGATGTGGAAAGAATGCTATAATCCTTACCAATTGTGTGCAATGAAATATGGGAAGAAAAGATGCTCTGAGCTGCTTCATACTTGTGATTCCTGCTTCCAGTCCTTTTCTGCTGAAGAAAGGCATTGCCCTTCTTGCCACAAGACATTTAAGGCATTCCATAACTCTGATGCAATTTTTTCAGAGCATATGCCTCTGTGTGAACAAAAAAGAAAATCAGACCCTGAATGGAAACTCCAAGTCTCTGACTCCTCTCTTTCCATAGGGATCAGACTGTTGAAAGCACAGTTATCCATGATTGAGGTGGGAAACCCTTCTTGATTTCTAAATCTCTATCACCTTTGTTTTATTTTACATTGTTAAATTTGCTTCTGTGTTTAATTTTGTATTTTTTAAATTTGCTAAAATTTACAGGTTTCAATTCCAGCAGAAGCTCTTCAGGCTTTTTGGACCGAGGGATATAGGAAATCTTGGGGTGTGAAATTGCAGTCTTCATCATCTGCTGAGGAACTGTTTCAGGTTTTAAATTGTTTGATGAATTAACATCAGAAACTTGTTTTTCTACGCCACTGTAGAACAACTAATGGATTTTGTATATTAAATGCTGAAAGTAACCAACAGATAAAGCAATGACTTCTTTAGTGCTATCAGTTCAAGTTTTGTCTTTCGAGATGTCCTTTGCTAATTTTCAAATGTTAGGTTTTAAACAACCTGTTCTTTATTTTCCTGAAGTAAATGCAACAGTAATGATACCTGTTCTGTAATGATATGGGCAACTGTTTGGTCGTTGGAGCATTTCTATAACATTGCAATTGAAAAAAACATTATAAGCGATTTGTTTTACATTGATTGGGAGCAATTGCTTACTGTTGCGATAATTGTATAGCACTCTCAAGTTCACTGATAAGTCGAACAATGTGCAATGAAATATATTTATCTTTCTTTTGAAATATGCAAAAATTGTGTTCATTGTTCTGTTCTATGAAGCAAGAACACATAAAAATGTTTGACATGTTCATGTCGTGTTAGTGGAAGCCTCTTGTGTTGGATACTTCAGAACTATTGTGTATGCTGTATCATCTACAATAATATTAACTTGGGAATGGTATATATGTAGAACACTTGTGTCATCTGCATAAAGCTTCTCAGTGTTCTAAATACTTGTGACCAATATATTTTGGCCTTTTGACTCACTATGAAAAATGTGATAATCTTCTTTATAGACATTTTTGTATTTGACAATTTTGTCAGTTATTATTGTGCTTGTTAAATTTATATATGATATATTGTCTAAATTGTACAGAGTAGATGGAGGCATAAAATTCTAGATTTAGAATATACTTATTGATAGTTGCATCAAAGCCATCTCGTTTTATAATTTATAAGATCTTTGCCATGTTGACAGGCCTTGACATTCTTCAGTCATTCATTCTCCAGTCTTAGAGCTTTGTCTCTTTTGTTATTTGTTTACTACTTTGCTCCTAGGGCATGTATATTGTGGCTGGGACTCTAATCTAACAAACCTTTAATTTTAACAAATGAATGTCAAAGGATCAAGCAGAATGGCAGGGTAATGTAATCACTCTGAGTTTCCACACTATTTGGAACTTGGATGACTTCAAAGTATGGTGATTATACTCTAATCTGATGGATTTGAGTAATCTGATTCATTAGATTAATAATTCTTTATCAATAAGGCAAAGTTTGTCCTTGTTATCATTGCATTGCTTGCACAGTTGGAAACTTATCTATAAACAATGTTTTATGAAAAACATTTATTAGCATCATATTCAGTGTACATGGGATGAATAATGAATGTTCCCTGATCATGTTCTAGACTAGGAAATTGTTAATGAACCTACAAAAGTTCATGGATTCATGTGACTCCCAAGTGAATTACATCTAAGCACTAGTAAGACTCAACATGGAAGAATGTGTAGTAATCTGGCTTTCTAACTGCGTCTAATAGTTTATAATTAACAGAGCTTTCAATATCTACATAAAAGGGCGTACGGTTCCCACCAATGCAAGATTTTGGGAGGGTCACTCAGGCTTATTTACTAAATATAGAGAAGCTGTTTCCATAACTTAAACCCTAGTTCCCAGATTGCAAAGGAGCACATCAATGTTTTTAACATTTTCCCAGTGATGGTCTAAAGGAGATGACATTTTTTGAGCTTAAAGTTTTGTTTTGTTTTGTTTTTGATCTACCTAAGCACATGAATTGTTATTTCTCTTGCATTTATGGTTGTTGCTTGAATTACTTGGTGTTTCTGGTTTTGAAATGCAGTTTCCTGTGGTGTCAAATTCTCCTTGTATTATGATATTTTAATTGATGCAAGTATTGACATTTTTCAGTGCTTATATATATTTCTGGTCTGTCGGTAATATTTTCTTAAGTAGGAACTCTAGAACTTATCATATTTAGTGTTCCCTGCTTGCAGATTCTAACTTTGTTGGAGGGTGCAATAAAACGAGGTGTTCTTTCTACAACCTTTGAAACAACAGCTGAATTGTTGAGTTCTGCTAATCCAGGAGTTGCTGCAGACAATAACACTGCTCATTCGGGATCAGTTCCTGTTTTGCCATGGGTGCCTAGGACCTTGGCAGCTGTGGCATTAAGGCTGTTGGATCTTGATTCTTCAATCTCTTATATTCTGCACCCGAAGCTGGAGTCTCATAAAGGAAAGGAAGGAGATTATATTGTAAGTTATCCTTTTTCCTTTTTTGTTACTTCTGGGATTGCAATCTTGATATTCTGTGGAGTGGAATGAGGAAATAGTTAATGTTTCTAGAGCATTGACTTTATAAGATTATTAGTTTTTCGTCTACTAATGATAGAGATTAACTTATAGAATTCATTGGTTGTTACTTTTAGTTGGTAAAATGGATCTTTGCTCCTACCAACCCTTGGTAGTGTCTTCACAAAAATAGAAGTTTGAGCTATGTTGATCTTTCACTTTGCACCTTAAATGAAGTGATACCATCCCATGATGGCATAAAAAAAAAATTGAAGTTTGAACATATGTTGACATTTCATTTTGCAACTTTATCCAAGTCTGTTCAGCCCTTCTCTGCTAAAGACATCCTAAACTAAGCAATATCTAGATAAGGTCAGATGTGTTTCTATTAAGCCATTACAGTTTTTTGTAAGAGGTCTTCCATTAATGAAGAACATTCAGAAATCAGGAGAAACATAAGTTTTGCAAGAATTGATTCACAACTTTCAACAGACCACAGATCAGGTAGCTTATCAACTCTATGCTATATTCCTCGATTACCTTGAAGAAATCTTTAGTGGAAATTCTCAGTTGCTAAGCGTGGTTTGTGGCAACATGCAAGAGTGTTAATAAATATCTACATGTATAAGTTTGAAATTGTATGTCAACATCTATAGTCCTTTTTTTTGTCTATAAATGATGAAATTTTGATTTGATTTTCAATCCTATTATTGTCACAAAGCAAATAACACCACAATATCAATACATAACCTTAAAAGTAAAGGGAAATGCCACTAAGTTCCTATTGTGTATTCTCTCTGATTAAAATTAATTTTATTTGCTTCATTTTAACTTTTCGTAGTCTTGTGGCTATAATATTGATAATCTTAAGCATTATGTGGGCTGAATGCTCAATATGGGGTGGTCTATAGATTCCTTATCTAGAAAAGCCATTTTCTTCTTTGGTGAAGTCCACTTTTAATGTATTTTTCTTTCCATCATTTGACATGCATTTAAGTGCCATTGTAGCTGCCATTGTGAGTAATTTCTGGTCTTGCTTGCTTATACTTATCCTTCAGATGATACTTACCATCTATTCATGTGTTGTGGCTTGAAAACTCTCAAACAAACAATTCTTGATCTGAACAAGACTAAGTGTTTAAAAATTTAATGCTTTTTATCTAATCTAGAAAGACAATTTCTTATGTTCCAAAATTTTGTTGCAACCAAGAGGCAATGGATGTCTTACTACCCTATAGCCATGCTCTATATCTATTGACTCCTCATGGTACCATGTGAATATGGGAGATGCACAATCTCTTATACCCATCAAAAAATTGGTTGAAATGATGGAGAGAAAAATGGGTCATTCTTTATTTTTCTATCGTTTATGCTTCGTGGAGCTTTTGTATCTTTCTTGGTTGCTTTTCATGGTCTGGAATATCTTTTTCTGCAGACGCTTCCATCATGTTATGCTGTTGTCTACGATAAGCATGAGGTAGAGCCAATGGGAACACCTGACCAAGTTGACCATCAAACTGAAGGGAGGTGGCTGGATTTGGGAAGAGGAGGCAGGGGCCGAAGTAGTCGTGGTCGGAGAGGGCGCGGTCGTGGACGAGGAGGGAGAAGGTTGATTAGGAGTGGAAACTCCTCCAGAACTGAGCTTCGGACTGAAAATAATTGTAGTTTTGAGAAGGCCACAAGAAAATACACCAGAAGGGGTCGAACACGTGGCCAAGGTCATAGTCGTGGTCGTCGAACTGTTAGGCCTAGACAAAGATCTGAGAACAGGGTAGCTACAATTGACAAGCGTTCTCTTTTGGGCAGTTTTGTCACTGCGAGCAGCAGCTCTAAGCGGTGCAGAATTGAGGCATCCCCTGAGAGCTCAGATGGTGAACAGTGGGGAATAGGTGAAACAGAAAAGACATACGTTGAAGACGATGACAGCCGTCCATGTTTGGAATTTGGTGAAAATGGTCAAGCTTCAGGAGAGGATTATGATGAACAGGCAGTAGTATCCTCTGATAGAGATGAATGTGATGCAGACAAGCCTGAAGGACTAGTTGATGATGAAACTGAAGATGACTTAGGAGACATGGAGGGGGATGAAGAGGGTGAAGCGGATGATGATTATCACGATGGGAACGACTTGAATACTTATATGGATGATGAGGATGTAGAAATTGGGGATAATGCAGATGATGTTGGGGATGCAGAGGGAAATGGAGATGAAGATGATGATGTAGCATGGTCAGCTTCTTCGGAGTACAGTGATTAGGAGGGGGAGCACAGACCATCAGAGGCATGGAGCAGTCCGGTTAACAACTATGAATATGAAGATTCTCACAAAAGGTGGCTGTTTAACCAGAGGACTAGGAAAGCTACCTCTCTGCCATCTGTGGGGTGATTTTCACCTTGTGAGAAACATATAATCTGTGGGAGACTGCTTTGTCAGAAACATATAAAGGTGACCGTGCCCCCGAAAAAAGCCATGGGAGACTGCTTTGTGAGAAACATATAATCTTATTTAAGTCAGGTTCCTAAGCCCAATCTGTGGGGTGATTTTCACCTTCTGAAAGTTCTTCGTATAGTAGTAAGATATTTCATGTTTTTTTTTTCTTTTTTTCTCTAGAATTTTGCTCTCGCATCGGCAGGCAACCTTTGGTTAGAACCCAGCCGTGTTACTTCGATAGGGGGTTCAACAGGGGGACAATGGCGAAACTTGCCCTCGTAAGTTTTCTAAATTTCTTAATTTTGTTCAAAATGATGATTGTATCAGTAGTCGATCTTCAGACTATATTCTTATGGCCCCCCAAGTATTTGTGTTAGCAATCTGTGTTTAACTGAGGTCCGATAAATGTAGTATCGAATGAATTCTAATTCTGAAAGATATATGATATCCATTTCGTCAAGGCCATCGTTTCGTGCTACACTGGACACAAACCTGAGCCCAAAGAAAGGATTGAATGACATGAGCGGACTTGATTGTTAGGTGACATTCGTGGATAACTTCGTTGCTATTGGATCACTTAGAGAAGAAAAAAAAAAAACATCTCTTCATTTCTCTCTCGGAACTCGTCGCACTTTCCAGATGGTCCTTTCGCTGTGGCTCCATTTACTTTGTTTCAAAATTGGAGATGTTTGTGGTAGTCGATGGCTAATTATTCCTCTCGTATACGTTGAAGAAATAATACCGTTACTCTAAACACTAATCAAACGAAGCATCGGCCTCCAAACATCAACTAGTACTAATGCATCCTGAAACATCAACTATGCACTCCTGAAGTCTTGCCATTACTAAGTAATCTGATGTATGAAGCACGGGGCAGCTGAATGAGGTCCATGGCCAGATTTGGCGAGGGCACAGACGATATAAAGAAAGCATCACCGTGAGAAGAAGCTTGAGGACCCCACAGAGGAGAAGACGAGCGCGATGGCGGCCACCGGCAAGCCTGCAAGCATCCATGCCGTGCCACCTTCTCTCTCCCTTGTTTTCCTCTTCCTACCTCTCTTATCCATCCTTCTTTCTATGCGATCGCTTTCTCATTTGCGCTCGATTCGTATGTGTGACCCGATCCGACTCAGAATTGGATCCGAACCTCTTCTGGCATGTCGCGGACTAATCGAATCGGATTATAAATAACGTTACACACTCCTTTTGTCATTTTTTTATATATAAAAAATATATTTAGGCTTGGCTTGGGCATGTAGGTTCCACAAGCTGCATGCGCCAATAATAATAATGTCTTGCTCACTATAGTAAGAAATGATGTGTTGTCTTCCAATGGCCAGTCCTCTGGGACATATGCCTTCTTCTTCAAACTACGAACTAACGACTCTCCGCCAGTCACGCTGCTTCTTCAGATAGGTATTCTCCGGACAAGAAGATACCTGCAAACATAAGTCAAAGGGCACGTATCTGCTCTCTCTTTTCTTTTGCCTGATCTCAGATGTAGGTCAAGTTAGATTTGTTCCGCCCTTGAGCCGCCATTAGCTTTACACTACTATCCTCCAACATATCTGTATCCATGTGTTTAATTAAAGGGCCACATTAAGAGCTTTGAGTTAGGTTTTCGATTGCACAGTTGATCATTATAATCATTCAAGTAGGTGAGAAAGGGCAGATAATACCATATATAAAACACCCGCCTCGGTTTCACTGTTAGGGGTGTCCTTCCTTTCAGGATAATTGAGTGACTCATATGTCCTCTTTCTCCTCCTCCTCCTTCTTTATTCCTAAGATGTGGACTTTCTAGTTATGGCCAATGAGGTTCATGGAAGAGCACATGCAGCGTGCCTCAAGGCCATGATGTGCGGCCCACTTCCCCGCACAATCCTCGCATCATCACCCGGCCTTGACGATTGCCACTTCCCTACGTTAATTACACCCATAACACCATGCATTATCATCATCAGCATCATCTATATAAGTATTGGTGTCTCTCCCACCAGCATCATAGTCTCCACTCCAAATGGCTACCTTGGTGAAGCAACTGCCCCTTCTCTTCCTCCTCCTCCTCGCCTTCTCTGCGTCCCAAGCAATCCATGCAAGAGAGAGCCAGTTCTTCAGTAAGACCTCAAGAGAAGAACCCAAGGAAGCCGCTGCACCCTCAAAGGGAGATACTCCTGCGGCCACCAAGAAGGAAGACGCCCCTGCGCTCCCTCCCCAAAGCCATAATGGCCATGGCCTTTACGGGCGTGGCCCCTACCGGTTCTCGCCCACCACCACGAGCAGCTACGGCACCTACAACTACAACGGCGGCGCCCGTGGGAATCGCCATTCTACCTTCCAATCCGGCGTCCCGGCCGGCACTGAGCTGGGCGGCGAAGAGAAGTTCGAGAACGGGGAGGAGTATCATGCGGTGTACAACTACGGCACGCGATGGAAGCCTGACAACAACCGCCCCTCGTCGTTCTCGAACGAGTACGAGACGCCGACGACGACGACGACGACGACGACGCTGCCGGAGTGGAAGGGCGAGACCGATCCCACCAAGCAGTACGGCATGAGCGACACCCGGTTCATGGAGAACGGCAAGTACTTCTACGACGTTAATGCCGAAGGGAAACAGTACGCACAGCGTTCCTACCAGTGGAGGGGAAACCCTGAAGGATATGAGCCGTACACCGGCGCAAGAACTGGCGGCTATGGCGACAGAAGACATGGTTCTTGGAGGGGCGGCTACGGACACAGCAATGCCGGGGAAGAGTACCAGGGCAGCCAAGAGGACTACGTTCCTTGATAGACCCGCCGCCATTGTAGTAGCTAATGACTCTCCAAAGCATTTGGTTTCAGGAAGTGTGTTGATGGTTCGAGTCATTCTCAATGTTTCTTTCTCGATGCTTCTTCTCATCATGCATTTGGGTAGTACGATCGAAATGTAATGTTTCAGATATCGAGAAGTATTAGTGGTTCGTCGATTAATAGAGACGCGAGACTAATGTGCAATGCTTCAATTAAATCTTGCGAACCGGAGACCACCCGACTCGAACCGTGGTCCAGTCCGACCCTTCACGGTCGGCTCGATCTGGTGAAGACGATCCACTTGGTCATCGGTGGCAGAACGACGAGGCCGCCGAAGTCCTTCCTCCCACGGCCTCAGCGCGCCAGACCCCTCTCCCATCGCCCAGAGGAGGGCTTCTTGTGTGACACCTTCCGCTTCCTCGCCTTCTCCGCCGCCGAGATCCCCGCCACCGACTACCTCTCCCTCGACGAGATCCTCGGCCCCATCGGGACCCCCCTCGCCGCCATGTGCCCCGCGGCCCGGAGCCCCATGATCCGGCCCCAAAAGGTTAAACTATCTATCTATCAGAAGATCGATCGGGTTGTTCTTTGTGTTGATTCCAATTTGTTCTTAATGTTTTTCAATCTATCTTAATCATGATTACTGATTTCTTCTTAGAGATGTGGGAAGCTGACCGTGAGATGGTGTTCCGTTTATTGTGGGTTTAGGTCTTGTGCATCTACGGTCTTTCAATCCGAATCAATCTATCGAGTAGGTCGATTGAGACATCTATTTTTCTAGTGTACTCATCGACTTTCTTTCACATTAATGGTTATTTTTCTTGTCATCATCTGATATGGATTTTTTATTACTTTACTGACCACTATGCATGCAAACTCTGCCCCTGCAAATGGTGATA
Organism: Musa itinerans; assembly: GCA_001649415.1. Classification (NCBI taxonomy): domain Eukaryota; kingdom Viridiplantae; phylum Streptophyta; class Magnoliopsida; order Zingiberales; family Musaceae; genus Musa; species Musa itinerans. The sequence goes on along the minus strand of LVTN01000492.1, from coordinate 58,119 downwards.
TCATTCGAAGCTGTTGCGATTGCTGCAGAAATAATTGATTTTTCTGACTTCACCTCTCCAACTCCGGAGGAACAACCTCACTTTTAAGATTTGGAACAGGTCCAGAGTGATAAAAGGGTATAGTGAATTTCTTTCTGCAAAATCAAGTTATGTTAGGGGGTTCAATATCCTTCATTTCCATGTGTTCTTGCTTGATCCTATTGCGTTGAATAATGCTTGCTAGTCTTTTGTCCTCATCTTATACATGGAATTCGAAACTCAGAAACCATATCTGCTCAGATATAGTTTTAGCTTGGTCAGGTGAATTGTATTTAATGAATATTTATTTTATTTGAATTCATTAAAAATGAACTAGGCACCAGACAATGACATCAGGAGGAACTCTTGCAACTATTGTAAGGTAAGCTTTCTGTACTTCAGCCTATCAACATAATTTTTCTCTGCTGCAAAATTTGATACATTTATCTAATTTTTGTGCTGCATTTTGAGAAGCTTGCACTTGCAGCTCTAGGTCTGTGTTTTTGCAACACATTTTACCTGGTTCACTTAGGTAGTTCATTGTTAATCGCTCATCTATGCTTTGGACAATTAGGGCAAACCCTAGTGCCACCACATATTTTTCATTGAGGTCTTCCAAATGACCACACTTTTTATTAATGTTCGAGACACTAATATTCATGTGGAAATTTGCTTTGCACAATCAATACTACTAAGTACAAAGCTTGACATAGTTTCACATCAATCTAAGGCAGGTGAGGTCTTCTTTGTTCCTTTCAGTTGCTTTTGCACTGTAGTCGACAATGTCAATAGAGGTCTCAGGTTTATTTGAGATCAAATATGGTGAGACTAAAACATGTAAAATGGGGTGCCATGAGTTCCATTAAGAGCTTCATTCAGTGCTGTATGGCTCCACATTTATTGGGGAATGTGTGACCTTAGCGCACATCACCTGATGGCCAAGTTAGTCCGGTGCCTCCGGGCTACTCCAACACCCTTAGCAGCAGGCTTCCAAAGACACATATTTCCAAGTACTTACACCCTGAATGGCCGTTTGACGATGATTCTTTATATTTGGCTGTACATATAAACGGGAAATCTACAATGTCACAGATAACTAACATTTGCTACCCTAAAGTCCAAATGAATGAAAATGTTTCTGATAGACAAAATAATATGCATACTGAGGCTTAACTTGGTTTTTGTGGCTCTGAGCACCTAAAGCATTGCGCACTTTATTTTATATTGCTTTAGGACATGGAATGATGCATTGAGGGTTTTCCTGATCTGTGGTGTGTCATGACATGGTCAGATAACTGTACTTTTAAGATATTTCTGATGTGGCTTAGTTGGAACTTCCACCTGGGAGGGTGGTTGCCTAATTTCTGATATAGTATATGCAATAACAAAGTATTCATCTTTAATTGCATCAGAGCATTTTGACATTTGTTTAGAGTTTTCCATGCATGGTTATAATTATGTTGCTATATCATAATTAATGCAGGATGTGCTGCTGAGTCGCTAAATTCTAACAATTTTGGTGTTTGTGAACATTTCAAATGCCTTCTCATTTTAAATTCTAACAATTTAAACAGAGCACTTATTTTCTATCATTATATTATTCTGTTCTGTGATATGTCGGTTCTCTGTGTTGGTCCATGAGCCTTGTTTCTCTGCATTACTGTCCATTTTTCTGAAGTATTAAACCACTGCCTATGTGACTTCATTTTCTAATCACGAACTCGAAGCTAAACTTTCTAACATTTTAGACGCTACAGGTTAAGTCTGCTTCTGCATCAACGCATGTGAAAGCCATCTCACGGTTGGACCCACGAAGGAGCATTTTAGGGACAATAATTAGACCAGATACACTGCCTTTATGTCGGAGAGGCAAAAATGGTGGACATCTATCTCACTTTAGTAACCTGCTTTCGGGGCAGGTGAACCAGCAGTTTGAGAATGGGGATGATGAACCGCTGCCCAGGAAGAGACTCTATATTATAGATTTGTCATTTGAGATGTTAAAAGTTGAGACATATATTAGGTAAAGGTGAGCATTAAGAATGCAAGCGGACTGAAGCATGGGAAAGTGTCTCGGAACAGAGATTTTTCATTCTCCAAATCCTCTCTTAGCGCTGTGGTCATATTCATTAATTGGCTGCAGCTTCCTGTCTTATGTAATTTCTTTCTCATATTTTGCAGATATCGGAACGGTTGATTATATTTTAGCAGCTGGTACCATACATTACGGGTTGATTAATCGGTGAAGTCAACAAATATGTAACGGTTGATTATATTTTAGCAGCTGGTACCAAACATTACGGGTTGAAGTTGATTAGATCGGTGAAGTCAACAAATATGGTTTGCAATCAAAACTGTCAGGGAACATCTCTTATTCAAGTTTGGTTATGAAGCAGGAAAATGTAGGTGTCTGATCAGCATGTGTTCATACTGTTCTTTCGACAAGTTTCCTCATGTTATTATTTCTGTGCGTAAAAGATTTTTTGGTGATAAGCACTAAGGAGGGCGAGGAATTTTCATTTTGAGTTTACTGTATCTTTTAGCATAATTGGACTGTCTTCAATGTTAATTCTTCTCTGAGTCCAAATTTTCCATCTATTTTGAAGGAGTACATAGGTGTCCATGTGGTTGGTTCTATTGGTTAGTGGAGAAAGTGAATCCAAAAAATTGGAAGGAAATTAGCTTGTAATAAAATGATTTGCAAATTTTGATTTTGTTTAAATCCTATATTTGTTTGGATGAACTGTCTTGAAAATGATCATTTATAATAAAAGAACATATCATATTGTGTACTGAAAAATATTATTATTATTATTATTGTTTGTAAAAGTGAGTTATAATTCACTCCAAAATTATTTCGGCCCAATTAGAATAAACCGGACATCCTAACGGACCACACGAATTGTACTGATTCATGAAACAGCAGACGTTACAGGAGATCCATCGACACCCCCAACCCAAACCGACGCCACAGAACCGAGGAGACTGCGTCACCATATCTCCCCGACGCTCTGATCCAATTATTCCTCTCGCGTTGTCGACTCGGAATCTTGATTTGTCTGCTCTTCGATGGCGTTCTGCGCTCCCTCCTCCTCGGATTCGTCGTCGGGATCCAGGGCGTGGGTGGTCCACGCGGCGTTGCTCGGGGTGGCGATCGCGGCGGCGGCTGGCGCACATTTCTACCTCCGCCGCTGGTCCAGCGGGTTCCGGAGCCGGGTGGTCGGCATCATCCCCGCCCGGTTCGACTCTTCCCGCTTCCAGGGCAAACCCCTCGCTCAAATCCTCGGCAAGCCCATGATCCAGGTCTCACTTCCCTCTTTGATCTGTTTTCACTTTCAGATCTTGCTTATTGTGATCCAGGTATTGCATTCATGTTGGAAAGATTTCTCTTCCGAGATGGGATTTAGAGAAGTTACTGGGCTAGAAAAGATGATCTTGAGATGTACAAGACCAGTGGGTTTGTTATAGTAAAAACTTATCGATAGGAAAGGCATCCCTCATCTTGGCTGAAAGGGTTGGGTGTTCGAACTCGGTAGGCGCCATGTTTTCTGCGTGTGACGAGCTTCATCCATGCTTTCTGCATGTAGGAATGTGGCTGCTTGTGGGGAATAAGAACAAAGATGGATGAGAACACTGAATATTTGAGAATTAGGCTGGTGAGGCAGGATGTCTGTGCTATAACCATCAAAGAATTTCAAGTCAATGGGTTTAATCTTGGTTTGTTCCACGATGTCCATCTATAAGCTTACTTGTTCCATTCGGCTAACTCCTAGAGCTTCTGGCGGACTTCTGTTCATGGCAATATGGGCGTCATAACTGTATATCTTTAAGAATTAGAATTGTTATAAGAATTGTACTATTATCTTCATCTTTTTTATAAAAAATTAAAAAATCACTCTTTACTATTATTTTCTTCTTTTCTATAAAAAAAATAAAAAAATCACTCTTTATTCTTGGATAGAATTCTATGTTAAGTATCTGCTGCATGCAATTTATTGCTTATGTTGTGATGTTTTTACAATATCTTTATAGAGAACATGGGAGAGAGCAAAGTTGGCTTCAACCTTGGAGAATGTTGGTAAGCGTCCGTAAACAATTACATATCATGAAATATATCTTTCCTTTCAAAGAAACATCATTGGTTCTCTTTACTGTATATGGTAATATTCTCTTATGGAGATGAATTTTAGGTATGTGTTATGTGCTAAATTTATTACTACATTCAAAATTCAAAATGACTCATTAATGCTAAAATAAGTCTTCACATGTCTAGACCTTGGATTACATATGAGTATGAGTTCTTATGACAGAAAAGGGCTCGTTCAGTCATTTTATTGGCTCTCGTCTCATTATTGTCACAAAATAGTGGTAATTGTGTCAGATTCCATGGAATTTTAATTATTTCAAGATAGATTTCTATCATACGTTCATCCAAGTCTTTTTATGAATTTAACAGCCAATAGTATCGCTTTCTTTCTCTATTTTGGTCGATGGCAGTCTACTTGGTGAAGAATCCAGTATTTGAGAAATGGAAAGTTTTTGGATACTTATATCAAGCTTGATACTTGCTGTCGACTCAAAAGTAGATTGTCAGTTAAGCAAAAATGTGTGGTTTAATCTTGTACACTAATATAAGAAAGATGAAAGAACTAAATCTTCTTCTGCAAAGAAGATGATTCTGTGAAGACAATTACTTTCTCTAGAGCTATGCTGCAAAGTCTCAGTTACAATCTCTCTAAAGACTTTAAATTTTACATATGTGACATTCCATACACTAATCCTCATGTTTGTCATTCTTTTTGAGTTACAAAACAAGGACAAAGAATTCTCACATAGTGTTATCAGAGGTTTGTTCACTGAAAATCATATTCTATCAATGTCCTAAATATATGAGATCACATAAATTTTGACATAGCAATTTCCTAGAATTCGTGCTTAAAGTATGATGATGAAACTATTAATTATTTGAAAGTTTTTCTTCTCTCCTCTTCCTGAAGTCCATATTCTCTTTGATTTGGTTTTCCTTGTATCTGTAGTTGTTGCAACAGATGATGAAAAGATTGCAGAATGTTGTAGAGGATTTGGAGCAGATGTCGTAATGACATCAGTTGGATGCAGAAATGGTAATTGCGTCCTTTTTGTTTATGGAAAGTTTTTGGATACTTATATCAAGCTTGATACTTGCTGTCGACTCAAAAGTAGATTGTCAGTTAAGCAAAAATGTGTGGTTTAATCTTGGACACTAACATAAGAAAGATGATAGAACTAAATCTTCTTCTGCAAAGAAGATGATTCTGTGAAGACAATTACTTTCTCTAGAGCTATGCTGCAAAGTCTCAGTTACAATCTCTCTAAAGACTTTAAATTTTACATATGTGACATTCCATACACTAATCCTCATGTTTGTCATTCTTTTTGAGTTACAAAACAAGGACAAAGAATTCTCACATAGTGTTATCAGAGGTTTGTTCACTGAAAATCATATTCTATCATTGTCCTAAATATATGAGATCACATAAATTTTGACATAGCAATTCCTAGAATTCATGCTTAAAGTATGATGATGCAAGTATGAGATCACATTAATTCTTCCTGAAGTCCATGTTCTCTTTGATTTGATTTTCCTTGTATCTGTAGTTGTTGCAACAGACGATGAAAAGATTGCGGAATGTTGTAGAGGATTCGGAGCAGATGTCGTAATGACATCAGTTGGATGCAGAAATGGTAATTGCGTCCTTTTTGTTTATGGTCCATGGAATCCTAAGTTTAGTTGCTTATTATGTTACTGTTTGTTCGATTCGTAGGGACTGAGCGTTGCAATGAAGCCCTTGAAAAACTTGGAAAGAATTATGACATTGTTGTCAATATCCAGGGGGATGAGCCTCTTATTGAGCCTGAGATAATAGATGGTATTGTTAAAGCATTGCAGGTGGTCACCACATCTATGTTCTGCTGACTCGTTTTCTTTTCCTTATTTTTGCAAAAGTAGTGCTACATTTTCAAAATACCATGCATCACTAAAAAACAGGGTGATGGATTTACTTTATATGTAGCCACAGAAGCCAAAATGATTAAATATTTGATCCCTGCAAATTGCAGATCCTAGATAATAAGGGTTATAAGAACATAGGAAGATCCTCTTTGGTTGATGTGGCAATTATTAGGAAAAAATCTCAAACATAAGATAAACTGAAAGAACTCATGATATTAAGGTTGTGCAACATTTTGTAATTAAAAAATTATATAAAAAATCTAGCATTATCCAATATCTTCAATAGATTCGGGAGATATCAGCGACTACACTAGATTAGAAGGGTTTGTTTCGCTTCTTATTTGATGATGTAAGTGTAACCATGAATAACTTTGCTGCCTCCATCTTTTTTCTAGTGTGCTTTGCATTTGCCTAGAGCTAGCCATATATCTTCTTTCATCAATAGCTAAATGTTTGCTTTTGATTAACTTTCCTTTTGCGTTCCATCCCCTGGCTAACTTGTTGAATAATCACATCTTTCTTATTTTGTCCTCTCAATGATGAGGTATGGCAACAGAGTAAATTGCTTTGTTTTAACAGTGACATATGGTACACATGATCTTGTATTTAAAATATATGTGCTGTTGCAAACGCAATGGTGCCATATTACACTCTAGAAGTTAGAAATTTGCAAGCTGCAACAAATTCAGACATTTTGCCTCGAATATGCAAAACTTTTCTTTCTTGCTAAAAGATCACTTCACTGGTATATCCTTATTCTCACAAATGGACCTTTGGTTCAGATCTATCAATACCAATTTTCAGAATTTCGTACAACAGTTAGATTCATTTGCCTGCATCATTATGACTGTTCTCTGTTGTATACGTCTATTATACAATTTACTAATTATGATTTCACGGGATATTTTTCCTATTATTACTTTTATTGGACCATGTTGTATGTCATAGGGAGCTCCTGATGCTGTTTTCAGTACTGCTGTCACGTCCTTGAAACCTGAAGATGGACTTGATCCCAACAGGGTAAAGTGTGTGGTTGATAATCATGGTTATGCGATCTACTTCTCAAGGGGATTGATCCCATTCAACAAGTTAGTGTTATCTTTCTTTCGTATAACAACACATCTTGGATTGTTTCATAGCTCCTTTGTTATTAATATCATATGCTTGTGTAATCCAGGTCAGGGAAAGTTAATCCACAATTTCCTTATCTACTTCATTTAGGCATTCAGGTCTAAATCTTACGCCTTGAAGATGCTTATTTGTTGTCTAGTATTTTGCATTAGGTAGTTTTCTAATGGTAGTTCCTCCTAAGTTTGATCCGCTATTATTCTGGCTGATACCTTGATGTTACTTCTTTTATTCTCATTGTTGAAGCTTTTTGTCTGGTCAGAGCTTTGATGCAAAGTTCTTGAAGATCTACCCACAACTACCACCTACTCCTCTGCAACTGGAAGAAGACCTGGAGCAACTTAAAGTGCTGGAAAATGGGTACAAGATGAAGGTAATTGAGATACCAATCTCTTATTAGAGGGCTTATTACTGGGTGGAAGGTTTTTTATGTCTTTTCCAAGAACTGAGTTTCGTTTTCTCAAACCATTTGACCTGATGATAATGAATGCTTGCTACCATTTCATGAATAAATTTGGTGTAATGGGTGCAATGAAAGTATACTTTTTCAAATTTCAAAATTTTCTGACATACTCACATTTTCCAAGCAGGACAAAAAAGCACTAATCTGACCATCTTAAAACTGACATGTTGACAATTTCTGGTCTATAGTTGTTGCGAGAATAGCTTGCCTAGTTTTATATGATGCTCGAATGACTCTCCACAGAAGATGATACGTCATTTTGGTTGTTATATTTCCTGAAAACACATGCAACATTTTAGAACTAGTTGGTTTGGACTTGTTCACAAGCATAAATATACGTGACAATGCTTCTTCTCTATGCTGCAAATTTGTTTTCACATTTGGCCTTCTTTTTTCCACTTATTTTGAGAAAGTAGGTCACTCATCCCATAATTTCCTATTTCTGTATTGCAGGTAATCAAGGTGAATCATGACGCCCATGGTGTAGACACTCCTGAGGATGTTGCAAAAATAGAAGCATTGATGCGAGAAAGAAATATTGCATAGTGGAATGGCTGAAACGGTATGAGAGATCTGATGCATTCCTATGCAATTAAGCGTTGGAATGAGCATTTCATAGGGTGGATCAACATCTTTACCAAATGATTCTTATGTTACTCTACTTCTTAGTGACTATTTCGTTGTTGTTGCTCATTAAATTTGTAGCTTTTATCTTGACAAGATAAGTTTTATATCATATCGGTTGTATCGCATGACCAACTCAATCAAAATAAGGGAGATTGCTCGATGAGCTATGTTGTATGAGATTATAATGAGAAAACTTGTGTATTTGCATCTTCTTTCGTACCTTTGCTTCCATGCTAGATTAACCTAGCCAAATTTCAATGGCAGATTTGGTCTACAGAAAACATGTGCCACATCAACATCTCTAGCCCAGAAATTAACTCTGCAGTTTCAGAATTGTTCATTTAAGCCTCTTATTCTGTTTGTGTCATACGAGTTTAGATGCAACTTGTTTCAAATTTTTGTATATGATGAGTTTACCTAAAAATGATTCCTGTCCGTAAAGAAACCATTGATTGCTCTTGATGGTGATAGATAGTACTGATGCTTGTTAGGAGTACTGTCAGACCGCATCTTTTTAGGAAGAGTTGTGTTCGGCAATGCAGGAAAGTCATGCTTCTTTATCTTTTAATACTCTTTGTCGAAGTAGTCCTCCTTTCCATCAAAATAAAAAATAATATATCTTCTATAAAGTCCATTTGCACAAAAGGCCTTTTGGTAATCTAACTCGAGAAATAATATCAAACATTTCCAGCTTCGTAAAGTTCATATGTTTGTCGTCCTCGTGCGCCATCACTGTCGTACTTAGTAACATAGAATTTTAACCCCGTTCGATCTTCTGGATCCAACACCAGCTTCCTGGCATCATCCGTTATGCTGCTATTTAATCCCATGCTTTATTCTGAGACATCCACTAGCTTGCAGGATATGTGCCTTTTTTATGCCGAGGTGTTAGAGGCTAACGCAACGGTTTGTGACTGCTTTATAGACTAATGGAACTGTGAGTTGTCTTTTGGTGTAGCTTCTTTTTAATCTCGAGGGAGAAGGAAAGTTGTATTTTAAGCCAATTTGATTCGCTTCACTCCTTCGTGCTTCTTTTTGAACGATTCAGCCGTAAGTTGTGTATTGTTGTGCAGCCGTAACGTGAATGATTCATCGTAAAAGAGAGGCATTTAATTAGACTCCATGGTGTTTGTTCTTCCTTCAGAATGCATCATCATCGGCTCCAACGAAACTCGAGATCCTTATAACTAACTAACTGGCAAGGGAAAGTTAAAAGACGATGGATGACCGTCAAGACAGCTATGAAGAACAAATCCTTGCGGAATTCCACTCGTTGTACACCAAAGAGAAGACGTCGTCTGCAATGGAGTACTGGGGTTAATAATGGTGCTGGGGATCTGGTCCTCCTGGTCCTTCTCTCTTCTTGTCACCGACTATCAAAGCCCTCCGCCTCCACTCGAGCTTCCGAACTAAGATGTGGCATTCGATCGCACTTACTTTGATGTTGTTCTCAGCCCAACGCTCGCCGCCGCGATGATAGGGTCGTGCTTCATCCTTGCGCAGGAAACCAACAGACAGGAGCAGGAAGAGCGCAGCTTTGAACCAAGCCGCCATGCGACGTTTCCACGAGCAGTGATGGTGCATCCATGCTTCCCTCTCTCCTTATATAAGGAAGCATGTCGGCAGTGTCTCCATCGGTCTATGGCGGCATGGGCTCCGGCAAAATCCAGCCAACAAAAAGCTTCTGCATCAGATGCACGAACTCGACGCTCCCGCCGCAATAGCCACCATGACTGTGAGTCTCCATTATTCTCTCTATATGCATAAACGATCAGTAGCTCGTTGAGATGCTAAGCACGCGATGGAGATCAAGGTTCAATGCTTCTTTCTAGACGAGGTATGCCCCTCCACCGAATTCCTCGCTTTTCCATGTCGAGTTGCGCATCACTTGTTTGACAGATTGCGTGTGGTACATAATGATAATATAGTTTGCTATAGCTAATGCTTTAGGTTGTTGGATCATGATGATTAAGAGCCAACAACAGCTTCAAGTAATAAAACCATTCATTTTATAGGAGATTAAGGTGGAACAGACTGGAGAAGGCCACTTTTATTATTTTTATGCTGCAATTTGCTCTTATGGCAAACAGCAATTGCGATCGCCTACTAATATGTTTCAGCACACACCAACGCGACATAAAATTTTGTACAGAAATCTGCCGAGGATCTTCCTCTTTTGTCCGCATGCAACCGACCCTTTCTCCACGCCTGGTTTCTAGTTGACCTCGCAACAAGCCAAAGGCCGTCTTGCAGCCTAATCAGAACAAAACAAAGGTATAGTGCAAAGCTTTAGAATTCCCATTTGTTGGCGATTAGAGTTAAGTCCAAGAGAATTGCGTTGCAATTATTACTTAGAATTTGGTAATTGTAAGCATATA
>LVTN01000492.1:27810-43004 GCA_001649415.1 Musa itinerans | reverse complement strand
CACTATGAGAATAATGAATATACAAGTCTTAATCTCTTGCTCTAAACCCTAGCAACAATGACAAGAGAATAACTGGGATACAAGGATCACATCACTGCCCACAATATCTAAATCTCCCTAAGTAATCACAGCAAGAGTCTACTATAGATTTGATCTAACCTGAGATGAGAACACTGCTAGATGATTGAGAACAGTCTCTCTGCGTTGTCCTTGTCTTCTTCCCTTTCTTTCTCTTGTTTTTCTGTCCTTTTCTTCTCCTCTTTGCTGCTGCAAGGATGTCTAGTTGCTGCTCTCGTTGTTGCCCTTTTATAATCTTTTTCTGCCTCTAAAACGCAGCCACCCACACCCTCCTAATAAGATTAGGGTTAGGTTAAGAGGGGGTGTTGGTTGTGGGCTGATAAAGCCCACATTGGGCTGAACATGGGCTATCAGCCCAACATACCCAACAAATTTGAGTGTTGTCATTCCAACTTTCATAAGAAACATAGGCGAAGGGTAGCCGAGTTATCTTATTGTGTCATCTCTTTTGGGTTATTATCTATCTTAGTCGAGTTCCAAGGAATTATTCATCAGTTTGAGTAAATCCAATAGTCAATTTAAGGATAGAGGGTGACTCTAACATTTATAAGATTTTAATTCCTCTATGTCTCAATCGGATATGCAATGAAGCATGCTTATCACATATATCTTAGGGAGACATAGATTACTAATTAACTTAAGAAGTCTAGAAACATTGTGATCAATGGTTAGGTAGTTCGATACTTAGTGTATGCTTCCTTTTATTTATTGAATCTTGAATTTTGATGATGAAATCAATTGATGATGTTAAGATCTAATATGCATTTGAGTGACGTAGGACTAACCTCGATCAAGGAAAGATAATTCGATTAAAGCAAGAAGAATCAGACGTTAGGCCGAAGGAATGGTCGATGTGCCAGAAGGACTTCGTGCCATGAGTTCGGGCATCCGGCCGAAGGATCGGACGTTGCACCAAGGAGATCGAAAGTTGTGAGAGTCAACAAGTCGATTTAGTAATACGCTGAAGGAGAGAACAATGCACTGAAAGAACGAACGAAGCATTGAAGGATCGGACGAAGCGTCGGATGAACCAATGACATGTCAGACAACATACAATTCATGCTTGTAATCGTGTGTCTAGATTGAGTTAGTTTAAGTCTAATTGAGTCGGTTTTGTGGTGAAACAATATCAACTCAATTAGGGCCAACTGGGCCCGAGTTGGGATTGTTTTAAGCGAAGTGGAAGGCTCATTCTATCACCCATAAAAGGGCCAGGCGGTGGCACTACCAGACTGAGTGGTGGTACCGCCCAAATACAATCTCTCAGACTATGTCAAGCGGTGGTATCGCCCAGTGTCAGTGTCAGATTGGGAGGTGATATCGCTCAATGTCAGATTGACAAGCGATGGTATCGTTAGTTGTCAATCAAGCAAACTATGGTATCGCTAGTATCCCGGAAACCCAGTATGATATCTTTTTTGGCTCTATTTTTTAAACCATTTCGGGTCTATAAATACCCTAGCTATTCCTGCTTGGAGCAGCAATAAATAGATTTAAAAATGGGAAAGAATACTTGAGAAAAAAGTTAGAAACTCTCTTAAGTTATAGAGTCTCTTCCTCCTAGGGTTAGAAGCTTTCTAAGGGAGGAGTGAGGTATAAAAGAGAGGTATAAAGGTTCTCTCCTGAGTTTGTGAAAATGAGAAAGAGTTATAAGGGTAGTTGATCTTTGCCCATTGAAAGAAGATCGATAGTAGAAGTAGGTGACATCGAGTGAAAAAGAATCGGGAGTAGACGTAGGTCACGACGACCGAACCATTATAAATCTTATTTGCATTTACTTTATACTTTTCATTTACATTGCAAACTGATTTCTTACTCTCCTTACGCTTTCTTACGTTTTTATATTAAACATCTTTCCGATACAATTTTAGCGAACGAAGTTTTCAAATCTACATAATTTTATTAAGACACTAATTCACCCCCCTCTCTCTTAGTAATGAAACAATCCTAACATTATTTTTTAGAAACATATTAAGAATGTATATTAAAACTAAAGGATGATTATCCTTCTTAAAAAAAATTCATTTGTTTTGTTTCAAAAGAAAACATTAAAATATTTTTATTTATTTATCAGCTACAAATTGAAATAAAAATTGTCCGGGTTTTGTTGAAAATTCCAGAAAAAGAGAAAGATATAGGGTATTTTATCGGAAAAAATCTCACTATTGATTTTCTATGAGACAAAGCCTTCCTATTCTCGTTTTACTTGGTGGTGACTTTTTTCACTATAAAATACCTTTTAACTTTTGTTTAAATTACTTTCGGACCTAGTCATAATATGTAAATTGATTCTTTTAGGATGTATCAATCTAGTCTAGTTCAATAAAAGCCTACTTAACCAAGTTACGATCGAAATTGAACTAAATTATACTCAATCACATAACACATTTGAAAAAAATCTCAATTTTGATAATTAATTTTCATAAAATCCTGAAAAAATAAAAATGATTCTAATCATAAAATTCTAGAAAAAATAGTTCTATGGAAGTTTAAGTTGGCTTAGTGGAAATTGACTAAGTTATACTCAAACTGAACTAAGATATACTCGATTTCTATATCTACTCAAATTGAACCAAATGATTATTATGTTACTCTACTTCTTCTTAGTGACTATATCATTGTTGTTGCTTATTCAATTCGTAGCTTTTATCTTGATAGTTTTATATCATATCGGTAGTATCTGATAAGTAGATGAGATTTTCCTAACTGTTTGAGGAAATCTATCTACTCTGTTGAGGGAAATCCTCTAACCTGTTGAGGAAACTTCTCCCTTCTAACCTGTATAAAAGGAAGGGGGATATGTTAATAACAATCAATCTGTTCAATAATTATTTCTTATTCTATCTCTTCCAATATGGTATCAGAGCCATAGCCTCAGTGATCGGAGAACCTCGGCAGCAGTAGTGCGCTCGCTTGCGTACATCTACGCCGTTGCCTCCTTCTCACCCGAGTGCCCCTGATGTGTCTCCACTTGATTCGGCTTGTGTCACAGATCCTCACCCAACATCAAGCTATCACGAATCTTCTCCAAGAACTTAACATCAATTCCACCCCTACAATATATTGTGATAATATTGGAGCTACCTATCTGTGCGCTAATCCGGTATTTCACTCCCGCATGAAACATATTGCTATCGACTTCCACTTTGTACGCGATCAAGTTGTCCGCCGTCAACTTCGTGTTTCTCATGTTCATACGGCTGATCAATTGGCCGACTCATTTACAAAGCCTCTAGCTCGTAAACTTTTTGTATTACATCAGTCCAAGATTGGCCTCCTTGATAGGAGCACCATCTTGCGGGGGCATGATAAGTAGATGAGATTTTCCTAACTGTTTGAGGAAATCTCTCTACTCTGTTGAGGGAAATCCTCTAACCTGTTGAGGAAACTTCTCCCTTCTAATTCTAACCTGTATAAAAGGAAGGGGGATATGTTAATAACAATCAATCTGTTCAATAATTATTTCTTCTTCTATCTCTTCCAATAGTATCGCATGACTGAATCAAAATAAGGGAGATTGCTCGATGAGCTATGTTGTATGAGATTATAATGAGAAAACTTCTGTATTCACATCTTTCGTCCGTTTGCTTCCATTGTAGACTAACCTAGTCAAATTGCAATATGATTCATGGCAGATTTGGTCTACAGAAAACATGTGCCACATCAACATCTCTAACCCAGAAATGAACTCTGCAGTCTCAGAATTGTTCATTTAAGCCTTTTATTTTGTGTCATACAAGTTTAGATGCAATTTGTTTCAAATTTTTGTATATGATGAGTTTACCTAAAAATGATTCCTGTCTGTAAAGAAACCATTGATTGCTCTTGATGGTGATAATATTGATGCTTGTTAGGAATACTGTCAGAGCGCATCTGTCAAAGTAGTCCTCCTTTCCATCAAAATAAAAAATAATATATCTTCTATAAAGTCCATTTGCACAAAAGGCCTTTTGGTAATCTAACTCGAGATATAATATCAAACATTTCCAACTTCGTAAAGTTCATATGTTTGTCCTCGTGCGCCATCACTGTCGTGCTTAGTAACATAGAATTTAACCCCGTTCGATCTTCTGGATCCAACACCAGCTTCCTGGCATCATCCGTTATGCTGCTATTTATTCCCATGCTTTTGTTCTGAGACATCCACTAGCTTGCATGATATGTGCCTTTTTTATGCCGAGGTGTTAGAGGCTAACGCAACGGTTTGTGACTGCTTTATAGACTAATGGAACTGTGAGTTGTCTTTTGGTGTAGCTTCTTTTTAATCTCGAGGGAGAAGGAAAGTTGTATTTTAAGGCAATTGGATTCGCTTCACTCCTTCGTGCTTCTTTTTGAATGATTCAGCCGTAAGTTGTGTATTGTTGTGCAGCCGTAACGTGAATGATTCATCGTAAAAGAGAGGCATTTAATTAGATTCCATGGTGTTTGTTCTTCCTTCAGAATGCATCATCATCGGCTCCAACGAAACTCGAGATCCTTATAACTAACTAACTGGCAAGGGAAAGTTAAAAGACGATGGATGACCGTCAAGACAACAACAATGAAGAACAAATCCTTGCGGAATTCCACTCGTAGTACTACGCCAATACGCCAAAGAGAAGGAGAAAGAAGAGAAGAACACGCGGATGAAGACGTCGTCGGCAATGGCCGTAGTGGGGCTAATAATGGTGCTGGGGATCTGGTCCTCCTGGTACTTCTCTCTTCCTGTCACCGACTATCAAAGCCCTCCCCCTCCACTCGACCTTCCGAACTACGCTGCGGCATTCGATCGCACTTACTATGATGTTCTCAGCCCAACGCTCGCCGCCGCGATGATAGGGCCGTGCTTCATCCGTGCGCGGGAAACCAACGCACAGGAGCAGGAAGAGCGCAGCTTTGAACCAACCCGCCATGCGACGTTTGCACGAGTTGTGATGGTACATCCATGCCTCCCTCTCTCCTTATATAAGGAAGCATGTCGGCTGTGTCTCCATCGGTCTATGGCGTCATGGGCTCCAGCAAAATCCAACCAACAAAACACTTCTGCCTCAGATGCACTAACCCGACGCTCCAGCCGGAATCGCCACCATGTCGTGAGTCTCCATTATTCTCTCTATATGCATAAACAATCAGTAGCTCGAGGTATGCATAATATAGTTAGCTATAGCTAATGCTATAGGTTGTTGGATCATGATCATTAAGAGCCAACAACAGCTTCAAGTTATAAAACCATTCATTTTATACGAGATTAAGGTGAACAGACTGGAGAAGGCCACTTTTATTATTTTTATGCTGCAATTTGCTCTTATGGCAAACAGCAATTGCGATCGCCTACTAATATGTTTCAGCACACACCAACGCGACATAAAATTTTGTACAGAAATCTGCCGAGGATCTTCCTCTTTTGTCCGCATGCAACCGACCCTTTCTCCACGCCTGGTTTCTAGTTGACCTCGCAACAAGCCAAAGGCCGTCTTGCAGCCTAATCAGAACAAAACAAAGGTATAGTGCAAAGCTTTAGAATTCCCATTTGTTGGCGATTAGAGTTAAGTCCAAGAGAATTGCGTTGCAATTATTACTTAGAATTTGGTAATTGTAAGCATATACCGATGAGTTTCTTCTGATGCTCTAAGTTAGAATGAATTTGAAGGGTTTGTGGCAACACCGAGAGCTCTTTAGCCATAGTGTTCAACGAGCATACCCGTAATCATTTAAATTTAGTTGGCAATTACGACAGAAATATTGAGACATTTAACATTACTCTAACATGAAGAGTCGTTTGGATCATTAAGCTTGATGGAATAGGCATTGACACGCATGGCTGAGCAGCCATCCCATTTGGTGTCGACGTGGCATTCAACGTTTCATTTACGCATATCACAAGCCAAAGTACTCGTGCCACTTTTCATAGATGTGATAACTATAAGCACCATGATTTATTATGGACGACGTATGACAGTCAATGCCCTTTTATTGGACTTGGATTCGAAGGCGACGCCTCCGAGCTTCCTCACACGGTTGGATAAGAAGCGTACATGGCAATGCCGCAGAGCCCTTCCGGTGCACCAGAAGCACCTCTCTGCATCCTCATGTACCCACTCTCGCCCCACGACGCACCCCACGAGTTCTTCACGAGCCAGTACTGAGTTCCATCGGCCGTCGTACCGTAGCCGACGACGGTCACTCCATGATCCAGGTTGGTGCCGCACTTGCCCGTGAACACGCCACTCGAGTAGAACTGGAACGCCGGTCCGCCGGCGTCGATGGCGACTGAGACGGGCTGGCGTGAAACTGCCTTCAGCAGCGACGGCTCACCGATCCCCGCCACGCTCTCATACCCGCTTATGGTGGCTTCTTTGGAGGATGACTTGACGGCGTCGCAGGTGCCATCGGATGCTGTGTAAGGGTAGTTTGCGTCGGTCGTCAACCCGCCGTTGCTGATGATGAACTCGAAGGCATCCTCGACTGCGCCCCCATTGCATCCTCGGTCCTCGCCGTAGACGCTGCAGTCTATGAGTTCTTGCACCGACAAAGGGATCAGCTTTCCGGTTTTGAGCTTGATGATGCCTTCTGCTGCGGCTACAGCTGAGAAGGCCCAGCAGCATCCTGCGTTTTTAATAGCAATGCTCGACTCAGGAAATGCAACAGCATCTTAATTACACTCCTTTCTGTTGGTAGTAGTATTACCGCATGCTCCTTGATTCTTGACAGGCGTCACTGCTCCCCTCCTCCTCCAGTCCACGGTGGGAGCCACGGCCGTCTCGTTCTCGTATCTGAAGGTTGGAGCCGCCTTCGTAGTCGTCGGCCTGAATCCACCGTACGAAGCCTTGAACTCATCGTTCGTTAGGTCAGCATACTGGTTGATGCGGAGCTTGTACTCGTGGTGGGCGTCGTTGACGGTATTTACGTACTCGACGTTGCGTTTGAAGATCTGGAACCGGCGGTCCTTCTCCGCTGCGTCCCTGTACGCGCGCCCGTGCTGCGCCATCCACCGCTCGTGCCTGAGGGACATGGCCATGTCTGCAGCGGTGCGGCGGCAAGCGACACCGGACGCCCTAAAACCTAACACGATGAAGGCAAACAAGAAACACAGGCGATTTTCCGATGTCATGATGTTATACTGGTTCGGAGAAGGAAGGAAGAGAGTGAAGTGATTCGGTAGGCGATGACACTGCGGAGATGGCGATTATATAGAGCGAGGAGAGCATGATCAACGGAAGGGAATGCAAAGAACGAGAAGGACGAGCTTCTCAGAGCCGCAGAGTTTGAAATCTTGCATGAAATGGGATGGGGATGGGGGTAATGTTGTCTCCTCCTCCTCCGTCGTCATGCGGAGAACATAGTTTCCGACTCTTACGCTCGACCTTGTACGGAAGCTGTAGTAGCTTCAAGAGGTTGGGAGATCCTACGTGAGTTCGAATCTCTAGTGGCCTATCACAGAACGTACGTTGGTGTGAATATATAGATAGATTGATAGAGAGAGAGAGAGAGAGAGAGAGAGAGAGAGAGAGAGAGCTGCCGGTATCGGATATTGCATGGGCTCCAATGGACGTGATGGATGGAGCCGGCCGTCATAGCCGTCTCTACGGTGCGCGGGTGTTGTCGACGAACGAGATAGGGGGTGGTCCACCTCATCACATCATACGTGGTCCTTGCGTGATCCCAACTTGTGGCACGAATCACGACGGGGCTGGCCATCCCACGCTTGCCTTGTGCATGTTCGCGCAGCGGTGCGTCGTGCCTTGCAACTCACGCGGCCGCAATCCCTCGCGCACTCCACCGCGAGCGTCCGCTATCAACCGGATAACGATTTGGGATTTGGATGGCAAGTAACAGTAGTCGACGCGACTGTTCTCTCTACGTGTGCTTCAAATCCTCATGATTTATATGGATTACTAACAATCGAGCACCCATCAAATTTGAGTGTTGTCATTCCAACTTTCGCAACAAACATAGGCGAAGAGGTGCCGTGGTATATCTCTTTTGAGTTATTATTTATTTTTATCAGGTTTCAAGAAATTATTTATGTATTTGAGTAAATCCAATAATCGATCTAGAGGATAGTCAATCTAAGAATAAAGGATGACTTTAACATTTATAAGGTATTAATTCCTCTATGTCTCAATCGGATATGTGATTAAGCGTGCTTATCACATTTATATTAGGGAGACATAGATTGCTAATTAACTAAAGAAGTCTAGTGTGATCAATGGCTAGGTAGTTCATGCTTAACATATGCTTTCTTTTATTTCTAAGAAATATATCAAGAATCTATATTAAAACTAAACGATAATTGCCTTTTTAAAATATAAAAAAATATTTATTTTGTTTCAAAATGAAATATTAAAGTATTTTTATTCATTTATTAGCTACAAATTGAAATAAAAATTCTCTAGCTTTTATTGAAAATTTTAGTAAAAGAGAAAGATATAGAGTATTTTATCAGAAAAAAATTCACTATTGATTTTTATTAGACGAAGCCTTCATATTCTTTTTTTAATTGGTGGCACCTTTTTTTCACTTGGATAAAATACCTTGTAACTTTTGTTTAAATGACTTTCGGACTTAGTCATAATATATAAATCGATTCTTTTAGGAATGAATCAATCTAGTCTAGTTCAATAAAAGCCTACTTAACCAAGTTATGCTCCAAACTGAACAAAGTTACACTCAATCATATAATATATTCGAAAAAAAAATATTAATTTTGATAATTAATTATCATAAAATTTTGAGAAAATAAAAATGATACTAATCATAAAATTCTAAAAAAATAGTTCTATGGAAGTTTAAGTTGGTTTAATAGAAATTAACTAAGTTATACTCAAATTGAACTAAGATATACTTAGGTTACAATACCAATTTCGGTCGTCACTCGTTATTGGATGCTGCTTGCCACATTTTAGAAGTGGAAGACTCTATTGCCGGATACCACCTATCTCTTATCCCATTATAAAAGAAACTCTATTATCATACGTTGTTTGTCACTCACCACATTGTAAAAGAGGAAGACTCCATCGTCCGATTCCACTCCAACACTAAGCGAGATTAGGAAGACTTTGCTCCGATGCCACTTGTCTCGAAGGAGTTAAAAGAGTTTATTAGAATTAGGTTATAAGTTATAGAGTTGTAGGGATAAGAGAGCTGTTGAGATATATCTTAGGAATAGACATAAATGATGTTATAAATAGATATAAAAAGACATCATTTATGTCTATTTATAGAGATATATCTTAGGAATAATTAAAAATAAATAAATAAAATTATAAAGAGTAAAAAAAAGTTTTTTAAAATGATGATAAAAGTTAAATTATATCTTTTGGAAGATCTAAATTAAGTTAAATTAAATAGAGTTATAGGGACCGAGGACTCTTTGGTATAAATTATATTTCACATCTATGAATAGATGACATCTGCATGTGTAAATCTATCAAGTCACAAGTATTCAAGCTTATAGATTGAGGTCTAAGAATAGTTCAAGATCTCTCTAATTTTTTTTTTTAATTAATATAATTTTTATTTTTTGTCTTAAAATTTTATTATATTTGATTTTATCTTGAGCTCGTAATACCTTGTTACTATTATTTAAAAAAGAATTGTACTTGCATATGATCTTTTTTTATCTTTATAAATGATAAATAATGAAAACAAGATTAAAACAATATGATAAGGTGTCAAAAATTTTATAACCAAACTAGTAATTGACATTAAAAAAAAAAAACTCAAATCTTCAACAAATATTCGAGATAAGATTCGTACCACCATTTCTTATCTCATCCCACCTCCCCACTTCGCGTTGCCTCCACATGAATATAACCACATCCGTTTAAGCATCCGACTAATTCGCTACATTTCAATTGATAACGAAGCTTATCTGCGCACCTACCAAAGCGTCCGAATTCGCATGCGTCTCCAATTAAGTTAGCGGTGGCCGGCAAAGGTCTCATAATTGTCCGTACGTGCGTCAACCCTCTTGTATGAAACCAACCTAATCATCTATTTTTCCTGGTAATCACAAATCTTTTTACTCCTTCGGCCTCTGTTGTTCTTTGGACGGCAAGAAATCTTCTATCATGCATTGAATAATGTGGATAATGTTGTTAATGTTAGAGGTTGGGAAGCGTTCGACGGAATTGAAATGGTTATCCTCTTCTCATCAAGGAGAGTGAAACATACAATTATTCATTTGTGGCTTTCATTGTTATGCATAACAAAAATCTATGAATCTTCTTTTTGTCTTTAATAATTTATCCGTAGGATTTTGCTCATTTTTATGTATGAGGATTTCATGCACTTCCGGTTAAAATGGATTGATCTTTAACAGATAAGATATAAGATTTTTGTATGAGTAAATCTCTTTACTCTGTTAAGAGAAATCATTCCTCGAGAATAGTTTCAATGTAAAACAGCTTTTTCAATAATTTTTCTTATTTTCTATTCTTTTATCAGAGCAGATGAGACGAGCGAGGCTGCATGGCCATCGAAGCTTGCCATTCACCACACCCCTTGCCTTTGCAGAGCAGAGAAGGGGGGAACTCTTTCCCGCCGGACTCACTTCCCCGTCGGACTCACCTCTCCGTCCGCTGTACGACCATCCATTGTACAGCGCGTGATGCCTTCGTTGCTACCCCAACCGTTGCTTTGACCACACTTGACGTCGCCATCAGGTGCGGCCATAACAACGAGGGCCTGTTTTGGTGTGGTCGGTTGCTTGCCATCGACAGTGGATTCCTCTCCAACCCCTGCCCGCTCCTTCCCTCTTCTCCTCCATGTGGCCTTCTTCTTCACCGGCGTCGCCTGCATCAATCCTAGGCTCAGGTTGTCCGCCGCCGTAGCATCGTCTTCATCAGGCTGTGATCTGCATCAATCGCAACCCGCTGCCTCACTGTCAACTGTTGATCCTCAGCTCCTGCTAAGAGCAAATCGTTGTAGGTTTTTCCACCAAATTGATGCAACTTCCTCCTTTGCTGCAGCTTTCTCTTCTGTTGTAGCTTCGTTGCAACTACCTCCTCTACTACAGCTACCTCATCTGTTGTAGCATTACTACTATTCTGCTGCAGCTTCCTCTTTTGTTGTAGCTTTCTTCTCTACTGTAGCTTTCTCCTCTATTGCAACTTCCTCCTCTACTACAACTTCCTCCTCGCTCTGTTGTAGCTTTCTCCTATGTTGCACCTCTGCCGCAGTAACAATAATAGCAACCACAGTAGCAGTAGCGATCTGCTCTTGCCTTACTCACAAAGTCTCTCGCTCATAAATTGTTTACTTTGCATCAATCCAAGATTGGTATCCTTAATAGGAGCACCATCTTGCGGGGGCATGATAGTATATAAGATTTTCCTAACTATATGAGGAAATCTCTTTATTTTGATAAGATTTCTCTAACTGTATGAGTAAATCTCTTGAGGAAAATCTTTCCTCTTAATTTATATAAATAGGGGGATAATAGCTTTAATGTAAAACAGCTTCTTCAATAATTCTTCTTATCTTCTATTCTTTCCAACACAAAGTTAGATCCTAAAGTATTGATAGTCTTATACGTTTTTTCTATCTGTAAAGAGTAAATGACCGGTGATTTATCAATATTTTTACCAACCAGATTGGTTATTTATAACACATATATAGTTACAATAATTTTTCTCAATTCTTGTGGACGTTTTAACATAATTTTCCTCTTTTTTTCCCCTTAATATATCATATTTTTACATCTTATCTCCTTAGTAATAAATATTGTAACCCTTTTAAGTTTGTAAGAAATTCAACAAAAAGACAAAGATTATCAAAAGGACAAAATGATAATTGAGTAATTGTGCTATCAGTCATTTTCTTTTTTCTGCATTTGTTCACTCTTTTGAGAGTCCTTTTTAGTGTTTTTTTTTTATTCGCTTAAGTGATATCAAATTTGAATATATTCATGAAACGATGATAATAGTTTGTTCATCCATTTGCTTACTGATTAATTTTCCTCTCTCTTTTTTTCCTTAACATTTCATATTTTTACATATCATCTCCTTAGTAATAAATATTGTAACCCTTTTAAGTTTGTAAGAAATTCAACAAAAAGACAAAGATTATCAAAAGGACAAAATGATAATTGAGTAATTGTGTCCTCGGTCTTTTTCTTTTTTCTGCATTTGTGCACTCTTTCGAGAGTCCTTTTTAGTTTTCCTTTTTTTTTTTTTTTTGTGTTTCTTCGCTGAAGTGATATCGAATTTGAATGTATTCATGAAACGATGATAATAGTTTGTTCATCCATTCGCTTATCGATTAATTTTCCTCTCTTTTACGAGTGCTATGATAGTGTGTGTGTGAAGCTTAAAGAAGTGAATTGTTTTTTTAACGACTTAGGCAAATTACAAAGTCGTCTGATGTTAAATTATCTAGTTTTTAATACTATTTTATATCTATCTTTTAGCTCAAATTAAATGATGATAACCATAATTTAAATGACTATTTTGATATTTCAAGAAAAATTTATAAGAGATACATTTATGTAATATTTAAATGAGCTGTGTTTGTTGTTTTGAATGCTGATCGGAGTGGAAACCCTGAGAAGGCAATCTTCGTAGATGGGGGAAAATAGTGGCTTGCTTAATAGAGTCACAAGGTAGAATACAAATGGCAACTCTGCGCTTTAATAGAGTCGTCTCACAAGGTAGATAAGAGCCACATCCCCACCACCAACTCTGCGCTTTGAGACTACAATGGCAAAAACATCCACGTTCATGGATTCTTGGAGTGATGCTGAGGGTCGGGCCCTCCGGGACTCAGCCTCTCCGAGCCCTCCACCACCTCTGCCATCTCCCCGTGCATCGACCCCGTTGCCAACGCCACTTGCTTTCTCGTCTTCGAGCTAACAAGGCCATCACTGGACGACGACACCTCAAAAGGGAGAAGTCGGGCCTCCGCAGTGTTAGCGACGAAGAAGAGCAGCATCAACAGCAAAGCCGCAACTCCAAGGCGCGATGTCGACATCTGTGTCATCTTTCATGTTCACGAGGGTCGCTGGGAGCCTTCGGAAACATTTATAACCGTCTTCCACTGCTGGTGGGGAAGCACTGATAAGTTTGATAATTCTAAAAGAAAATTTTGGTATGACTTCTCTAAGAAAAGAAGGTATTGAGCGTTGATAAACTTTGTTTGATGCAGTAATTGTGGTTGACGAATTATCAAACTACCTCACATAATCCTCCTATTATTCTCATCATCTATTTCCTTTTCTATTCCTCCTCAACATTTTCCTTTTCCTTAGTTGGAAGCTTGGAGACGATGGGGTTTCGCCATGGAAAATGATTACGTATGATCAACATATTTGGACATGTATTTGACAAAGTAAATGTACGATAGATTTACTTCATGTATGGCATTGTTGTTGATCTGTTCCAATTGATATTGTTGTAGGAATAAAGAGAGAAACAAGAAATGACCACCACATGCAACGATTTCGCATCCACCCACTTGGGTTAACCTTGTTTGACTGGAATTCTCAGTTCTCGTTTTAATCGCTGCAAGACACGACGCCGCCCTACCCAAATTGATTGACCGGTAAGTCCTTGACAGGGTGAAAGAGCTCCCCAGATTTTGATGACAGCAAATGGCCACATGGTGCAGGGTCATATATGTGTGTTTCTATTGGAATGCTGTCGTGGTGCCTCTTTCTTTCTGTACATTGTCCACTGGGGCCGTCGCAGATTGCAAGGTTGAAGTGGGTGCTTTGGCATCATCAAGGACAAAAACTCTTCTAGTGGACAATGTTAGGCAAATCACATTCGAACATTTCCAGGCATATTGATAATAGATAAGATTTTCTCAACTATACGAGGGAATCTCTCTACTCTATTGAGGAAAATCCTCTAATCTGTTGAGGGAGATCCTTCCTCCTAACCTGTATAAATATGAGAGGAATATGTGAATACAATCAAGCTTCTTAAGTAATTTCTTCTCTATCTCCTTTCTAACATGGTATCAGAGCCTTGCTATTGATTTCCTCGATGAACGGCGTATCGGGACATGGATTCGGAGCTAACGGTAACGAGCACCGTCTTGGCTTTGCTCATCCACTCCTCTTCTTTGCCGGCCTATTGCTCCCTCTCTTACTTTGCTGCCTACAGTAAACACTCTCCGCAGCCGCTACGCAAGGAGAGAAACATTATCCCACTACCTCCTCAACGGTGGTGTCTTCCTCCTCAACAGTGGTGCCCTCACGCAGGAACAGTGGTGTCCTCTCCATCGACGAACAGCGGACGCAATGGCGGGCGGTATCTTCCTCGCTTGACGGTGGTCGCTGCGTCTTCCTCCTTTACCGTCGCAGCCTCTAAAATCCCAAGGATGCTGCGACATCTTTCGCTGCCGCTTCCCTCTGCATTGAGGCTGACGGAGCTCTTCCTCTATACGCCTACTCGCTGCAGATTTCTTGCAGATTTTGCTCCCGCTGCAGCTTCCTTGAGCACCGCTGCAGATTTTGCTGCAGCTTCCTCATCTGCTGCAGTTTTCGTAGCATCAGCCGCATCATCCGCTGTAGCTTCCGTCGCATCCTCCGCAGCCGCATCATCCGCAGCAGCATCATCCGCAACATCATCATCCGCAGCAGCATTAGTCGCAGCAGCAACATCGCTGTAGTCTCCTCATCACTGCAATCTCCTCATCGCTGCAGTCGCCTCCTAATCGCTGCAACTTTCGCAACTGCTGCATCACTGCAGATTTCTCCCGCTGTAGTTTTCGTGAGCATCGCTGCAGCTTCTGCCGTAGGCGTTGCAGTCGCCTCCTAATCGCTGCAGCTTCCTCATCGCTTTCCTCCATCTTTCGTGAAAAAAAAAAAAAGAATGGTTGGGATGTCTTCATTATCTTCTTCTGATATTCCAGTTCCTATTTCTGCAGGGACACAATTCTTCTTCTACAGGACTTATCTCCATCAATGCAGCCATACTAATCCCTTTCAAGTTATCAAAGGGTGGCAACTATGTGTCCTAGCGGGCTCAATTTTCTAATCTCTTATTTGGATACGACTTGCTAGGTTACGTTGACGGCTCATTCAATTGTCCGCCAGCCATGCTCAACATCCCCAGAGAACCTAGTCTAGTACCTAATCCAGCTCATAAACTGTGGCTGCGTCAAGATCGTCTCATCCTCCAAGCTATTCA
>LVTN01000492.1:10118-25454 GCA_001649415.1 Musa itinerans | reverse complement strand
TACGATACCTTAAGGGGACTCTCAATTATAGTGTCTTTCTTCGTAAAAACTCTCCACTTCAGCTTCATGCCTTTACCGATGCTGATTGGGCAAGCAACTTTGATGATCGAATATCAACATCGAGGTATATTGTCTTCCTTGGCGCTAATCCAATCAGTTGGAGTTCTAAGAAGCAAAAGACAGTTGCACGGTCTACAACTGAAGCTGAATACTGTGCCATCGCCACTGCCACTACAGAACTCAATTGGGTCACAAATCTGCTCAAAGAACTCAACATCAACTCTACTCCTATAATATATTGTGATAATGTCGAAGCTACCTATCTGTGCGCTAATCCGGTGTTCTACTCCCGCATGAAACATATTGCTATCGACTTCCATTTTGTGCGAGATCAAGTTGTCCGTCATCAACTACGAGTTTCTCATGTCCATTCGGTTGATCAATTAGCCGACTCACTCACAAAGCCTCTCGCTCATCACCTTTTTGCATTACATCGATCCAAGATTGGCATCCTTGATAAGAGCACCATCTTACAGGGGGCATGATAACAGATAAGATTTCCTCAACTATATGAGGAAATCTCTCTACTCTGTTGAGGGAAATCCTCTAATCTATTGAGGAAGATCCTCCCTCCTAACATATATAAATAAGAGAAGAATATGTGAATACAATCAAGCTTCCTCAGTAATTTCTTCTTTTATCTCCTTTTTCTTCTCTATCTCCTTTCTAACGTCGTCACAAAAACATTTGTTCGGAAGTGCATGGGAGATGGAAAGAAAGATCCCTGAGCATGTTCAGAGCCCAAGCAATAAGTGCAAGATAGTCAAGAGTGAAACTTTTGAGGCGTTTGATTGCCTCTAGGTGAATTCAGTGTAAGTTCTTCTACGATAAATAGCTCGCAAAAATAGCCAACCCCTCTCTCTCTCTCTCTCTCTCTCTCTCTCTCTCTCCATCTATCTATCTACGATAAATAGCTGAGCCTATAATTATTACTTGTAAAATACCAGCATAGCGTCCATTTCCTTTTCTTTACTTGTTTGTATCGGTGGACAGTTGTGCGTATCCTTTTTCTGGTTATACATGCAATAAGCTTACAGATTTTTGACCTTCATATTTCTTCATTTTCAATTCCAATGGAATCATTTCTCTCAAACAATCTTTTCTTTTCATGTTTCTCTTACTAGCATAATTCTTGAGTCGATGAAAAATCCTCACTGTGTCCAAGTTTATTTTCTTCCACGGCGGGCTTCTTCTCAGAGCCTACAAGAAATGAATTCGAAGGCCCAAAGCCCACCGAAAGCCTTGACACACACAGCCAACGTCGGAAATTCCAAGAGCGACGCGGACGATGATAAGCTGGTGGAATCAAATCACCCCGGACAATTTTTAGGGGTTATGTCACCTCTCACAAGTCTGATATATATATATATATATATATATATATATATATATAAAAACCCCTTTTTGGGTGGTCACAAGGATGAATCGCCCAATCACGAACGGATGTTGACTCAGTAAAACCAAAAGCTATCTGAGCTCGACTTCTCAGATCAGTTTTTAGGATGTATATATATATATATATATATATATACCATTTACTTGATGCTCAGTCATCTTTAACGTTGCCCTTTGTCCAACGCGAGAAAAGAAACCCTCTCTCTTGCATCACCTCTGCCATCATTTGCACTTTTATCTTCGTGAAGAGAGAAATGGGAGGGAAAACTAAGAAATACTAAGGAGCGAGAAATTACTATAAAGAGAAACAAGGAGAGAGAAACTACTATATAGAGAAAATTTTTGAGATAATATCATGAAAAACATAATTGACAAAGAGCATATTTGATCTTGACTATCATCAAAGCTGGAGATATCGAGATCAAAACGATAATCAACAGAGATCAACATAACGTTAACAAAACGATGGAAAAAGATTAATAGATTGAAAGTTTGATCACTTTCCACAGAGAATATTTAAGATATAAATTATTTTCATAAGTTTTTTTGGATATTATTATTATTATTATTTATATTTGATAGAAAATCTTACTGAAGATAGATAGAAACTTTTGATCAATTAGCCGACTCACTCACAAAGCCTCTCGCTCATCACCTTTTTGCATTACATCGATCCAAGATTGACATCCTTGATAAGAGCACCATCTTACAGGGGCATGATAACAGATAAGATTTCCTCAACTATATGAAGAAATCTCTCTACTCTGTTGAGGGAAATCCTCTAATCTATTGAGGAAGATCCTCCCTCCTAACATATATAAATAAGAGAAGAATATGTGAATACAATCAAGCTTCCTCAGTAATTTCTTCTTTTATCTCCTTTTTCTTCTCTATCTCCTTTCTAACGTCGTCACAAAAACATTTGTTCGGAAGTGCATGGGAGATGGAAAGAAAGATCCCTGAGCATGTTCAGAGCCCAAGCAATAAGTGCAAGATAGTCAAGAGTGAAACTTTTGAGGCGTTTGATTGCCTCTAGGTGAATTCAGTGTAAGTTCTTCTACGATAAATAGCTCGCAAAAATAGCCAACCCCTCTCTCTCTCTCTCTCTCTCTCTCTCTCTCTCTCTCTCTCCATCTATCTATCTACGATAAATAGCTGAGCCTATAATTATTACTTGTAAAATACCAGCATAGCGTCCATTTCCTTTTCTTTACTTGTTTGTATCGGTGGACAGTTGTGCGTATCCTTTTTCTGGTCATACATGCAATAAGCTTACAGATTTTTGACCTTCATATTTCTTCATTTTCAATTCCAATGGAATCATTTCTCTCAAACAATCTTGTCTTTTCATGTTTCTCTTACTAGCATAATTCTTGAGTAGATGAAAAATCCTCAGTGTGTCCAAGTTTATTTTCTTCCACGGCGGGCTTCTTCTCAGAGCCTACAAGAAATGAATTCGAAGGCCCAAAGCCCACCGAAAGCCTTGACACACACAGCCAACGTCGGAAATTCCAAGAGCGACACGGACGATGATAAGCTGGTGGAATCAAATCACCCCGGACAATTTTTAGGGGTTATGTCACCTCTCACAAGTCTGATATATATATATATATATATATATATATATATATATGCGGGCCCCGCCTTATCAGCCCCGAAATCCTTAGGGGGGCGATTTCACCGAACTCCTTTTTTTTTTTTTTAGCTTTTTTGCCAATTCAGAAATAAATCTCGTAGCGGTATTTCACCGCTTAAAACAAACGGCCTCACCGACAATGGATGATGAACCTTATGCTATCATTCCCACTCAAGAGCCCATACAGCATCTATCAAAAGCAGATATGATATAGCCTAAGAACTATAGAGAAACTTTTTATACATCAGTCTTGCGACTCAGAAACTTCAGATCAAATTCGAGTCAACGCATCCCATCAATCAATTTTTTTTATTCTATTGGAAACTCTACCGTGATTTTATTGATCACTAAAGATCTCTAAAGGATTAAAAAGAACCTGTAGGACAACACTAAACTATAATCTAGAATGTTATTTAAACAAGCAAGATCACATAGACAGGCGTTACTGGAATTTTGAGACGGATGGCTGATTCACTCGGAGATACCAACGAGTTGAAGAACTCGTCGCGTGCCCAACGGATGCAGATTCATTCGGAGATATCCCAGTAGAAGACTTGTTTTGCATGCCCAACGTATGCTAGATAATCGAGAGGTGGATATCCCGGAGGCGCCACTACCGGAATCCTTTGCGGAGAGACGCACGAGAAGCCGCGCTTGAGATATCCGAAGCTCTTCTTCTTCGAGGGCTCCCGCCATGGGAAGCCTGGCGCGACGATGCCAGAACGGTGGATCGTGCCAAGGCGCCAGCCGAGATGGAGCCGAAGGAGGAGGGGATGGGAGGCGAAGACAGATTGAGGAATTGGCGGGTGATATCCTCAAGGGGCACCCTCTTCCTACAACTTCTCCGCTTACAGATCGGCTTCTTCAGGGAGAGACCCAAAGCGCTGCATGGAAGAACATCAGCAGCGGCGCTCGACGTTGAGGGAGGGACATTCTCCATGTCTTGGAGAGAGTCGCAGGCCATTGCCAAGGGGCACAGAGATGGATGAGATAACGGATGGGTGGGGAAAGGGACGAGGAAGAAGTGGGAGGGGTGAACTTATGAAGGGGGTTCGGGAGAGAAGAGGGAAACGAAGGGGAGCTTGCATTTTGTTTTCTTGCCGGGAAGGAAGCCAAAGAATTCACAGGTCCGATTCATTGAAACTGGAATGCATGAGAGTGGAATTTCGAATTGGGATGTGTCCCGCTTAAGCAGCTGCGTTTACGAAAGATGCTTAAATAAGGTGTTCCAGATTCAACTGCCTTCCCTCGTAGGTCCAGCTACCCGCTCCCGCCACCAGGCGCTAAAAAATTTTGCTTCGTGACGTCGAATTAAAAGTGATAAAAGTTTCCCACCACACTCCATCGCGCTCCTTTAAGAATTTTAATTGACCACTTCCTGTATATTTTTTTGAAATGGACCGTTGTAAATGACCCTCTATGACTTTATGCCACCTTAGACTTTCCCGGGAAAAAGCTCGACATTTGGACTTTTCAGAATGGTGCTCTTATTTTCAAATCTCCCGCAAAAAAAATCCTACCTTCTTTAAATATTCAAAATGACTATCTATAAAAAAATTATTTTCCCACTCAAACCCAAATGGAGCTATAATTTTTTAGTTCAATATTAACAAAAATGTAACTTATCTTTTTTTATTAGTATTTATACACAATGACTGAATACAAATATTATAATATTTTTCAAATTTAATTTAAATTTAAAACTATGTGAGAAAACATCATTTTATTTTTAAAAATATGTCAAAACTTTCATTATTTCCAACAAAACCACTAAGACTCTAATATAAATTATTTTATCAAATCTTAAAACTTATAATAAGGTTAATAATTAAGATTTATGGGGATGTAAACTCACTAAGACTCATCTAAAATATTTTTATTGAATAGAATTATAATAATTTTGTCTATTAATAAAAATTTATAATTAGACAATGCTTTGCCCTTATTTGTTATTATTCTTTCATAATAATTGGTTATAAATATATAGATCTAAATTTAAAGATATGTGAGAAAAGGCAAGAATTTTTATCCTCATTTATTTTGAAATATATCAAAATATTAATTTTCATCTAAAGCCACTAATTAAAGTTGACAGAGATTTTGATTAATCAAAACTTGATCACAGTATTTTTTTAAATATGGTTACAATATTTTAGTGCAGTGACCAAAAGTATACAGGTTCAACGTCATAAATAGGTAGCATCTCACACTTTAATATTATTATTTTTATAATAAATAAAATCAGAATATATGCTTGAATTTAGAACTATGTGGAAAGAATGAGGATTTATATATTATTATGAAATATATTATAATAATATTAATTTTCATTGTAAAGCATTCAAATGTTCAAAAAAAAGAATTTTATAAATCTCAAAATTATATGATAAGATTAATAATTAAGATTGATGAGGATTTAAGGTAATTGAATTTTGATTGTAGTATTCTTCAATTTTCTTTTTACCAACCAAAACACGATAATCAATCCAATCAACTAAGACATTGCAACTCCATTTAAATATACTGTAATCGGTTTGGTTCATTCTTGATCATTTCAACTGAATAGGTTTGGACGTGGAAAAAAATAGTTTTTTTTTTCAAAAGGGCATTTTTGGTATTTTAAAAATACAGGAGTTCTATACGAAAACAGTGGCACCATGCCAAAGGAACCCAAAATATGATATTTTTCTCAGGAAATTGAGATATTTTGAAGAGACCTTTTGCAACCTTTTTTTTAGAATTTACGTTTGACTTTTATTAGGCATTCAGTAAATATTCCTATTGTAAATTTATTTACCTTCATAATCTTTGTCTCATGTCTTCGATGACGGAGCATGTATCTTATTGTGATAACCTTAATACCTCAAATTAGATCTAAGGCTTTCCTGATAATTTAACAATGGCAGAAAATGTAACTAACTCTTAGCTACTCGGAACAATTTAACAGTGGCAAAGGGATTCTGAGAAAGGAACAGAAACATATCAAATCATTGAGCACATTAAACGTGTCTGGGGCGTCATGAACCAAATGCCACCAGGAGAAACAAAGAACAAAATTCGTCATGTTCGTAGAAATCCAGTTCGGCCCGTAACGTCCTACGATCCTCTGCCATATCATTCTCGATCCATGTCAAATAGAATACGAAACGCGGTATCTTCGACTTTGAAGATGCGGAAAATAGGGTTTCAATGACGATCCATCCGATCTCCATCAAAGATCGCCAAAAAAATAAAGAGACTTCTCCAGAGATCTGATTAGGGAGAGGAAAGAGAGAAAGAGAGAATGGCGAACCTGAGACCGTAGCCATCTCTTCGCTGTTCGTTCCACTTCACTGGAAGCCATGGAGACGGCCGAAAGAAAAGATAGCTTTCTCAATTAGCTGCCCTCCCGTCCTATTTATAGGCTAAGGAGAGAGGCGGGAAAAGTCCGTGTTGTCGGTTACGGGCGTCGTGCTAACCGGAGAATACAAATATGCCACATAATTCTAAGAGAGAAGAATTGTTCTTCGTTCTGGACTGTCTGATCTGTTTCGGGACGCGGAGGCGAGTGATCGAGTTAGGCCCACGAAGTTTCAATCAGGCCCACCTACGATTCTTTGCCTATAACGCTGCCGTAACACAGTGGATTGAATGAAAGGTTACCGTTACCTCAGAAGACCAACTTGCGGAACTTACGATTTTTACATGTACCAAATCACCTTATAATGGTCTATTATTGTATGCGTTTTGTTATTATGTGTAGTTGAAGTATGTAAGACTACATCACTCTTCATGAGTTCCATTGAAAGTCAACCGTGGGATTAGCAGCAGTAGTCATATAAATGGGTCCATATAACATAGAGGCCATGCCACGTCACCCATGAACCTTTGAAAACATAATAATTAGATATACCATTATATATATATACATATATATAATCGAAAAGGACGAAAAAGGTATATTGTTTTGTTAATTGTTTGTTTTTCTTAGAAGCTAAGACCGGCGTGTCACTGTCGCTCCACGGATGCATATGCCTTTAAAGAGTTGCACTGTTTGCGGATGTCGCACTTCCACTGATGCGATAGATTAGAATTGGTCAGAGTTATCGAAAGAAAGCAATCATAGTTCCCCTTTTAAAGAGAGAAATTTGATGGATTAGTTAGTCAACTAAACTTCTCTTTTTGTAGTACTTTTGTTATGGTAGAATTAGCAAAGTCTTGTCCACATTTAGCGTTTAAGATCGAACTGCTGCAAGGAGACAGGCGTACACCGGAGGAGAGGGACGAGTTGGGCGCTCCCGCACCCGCCATAGCCACCAGGAAGCGCCGCCATGTCTACTAACGTTCCATCCGACGGGTGGCTTGTCTACGACGAAAGCAATAACAGCTACGACCTGAACACGAGGATCCTGAAGACGGCCGTCATCTGCTTAGCTGCCGCCCTAGTCGTCATGGTCTTCCTCCACCTCTACGTCCGCCACGTCCTCCTCCGTCGGCGCCGGTCCGGTGGCCGCACCACCAGCCACTCCCTCCGCTTCTACGTGAATAACCCCGCTAACGACGAGCCCAGCAACGAGGGGCTCGATCCCACTGCCATCTCCGCCCTCCCGACGCATCCTTATCGAATGCCGGGCGAGCGTGGCGGCTGCCAAGACGAAGGGCGACGGGCGGAGTGCGCCATTTGCTTGAGCGCAGTGGAGGAAGGGGAGACGGTGAGAGCGCTGCCCAGCTGCAAGCACCTGTTCCATGTCGGCTGCGTCGACATGTGGCTGGGCTCCCACTCCACATGCCCAGTGTGTCGGACGGCCGTGGATCAGCCACCGAACACCACAGTCGACGTCGACGAGGCATCCACCGTGCCACCTGCAAGAGATACGCAGGACCCGTCGGAGGCAGCTCCGGCGTCTCAGGAAAGCACGCCGTCGGGACGGAAGGACTTGATCTCGGCATCCTCGCGACTGAGTTCGTCATTTAGGATGATGTTGAGCTGGGAAAGGTCAACAGCGAGGAGGGCTCAAGGGGAGGGGTTGGAAGACATGGAGAGACAGTGAAAACCTCATATGTTACTTGTTTCACATACACAATGTATTTACTGCATACTTGTTGGATCATATTTCTCTCTTTCTTTACTGGACTTGCTGACTCATGAACATATTGCAACCACCCTCGAATAGCAGAGTTCCTCGTTAGTCGATAGGACTAATAGATGGGGCCTCCCACGGAAGTGTGTGGGGCCCGTTGTGGTAGGGAGAGAGAGAGATAGAGATATAGAGTTAGAGAGAGAGAGAGAGAGAGAGAGAGTTCGCCACTTCGTTACCTTTTCTATACTTAACTCACATGGCTTAGTTGTAAGGTGGACTTTGCCATGCTGGTTTCGGACTCCTTGTGATTGCGTATATTTCCAATTGCTTTAACAACAGTGAGGTTGAGAGTTAATACATCGAGCCAGCTGTATGTACGTTGATATTGATTGGATGACAGCCAACCCACTCCTCTCAATTTTTTTGTGTTGCCATAGTTTAGGTATAATTAATACCATGTATATTGTCTATGTCTTAGACACATTATTGCTCATGCCATCGACTAGAGTAGGTTGGATCAGATCGAAACCCAACCAACTCCAGTTTCGACCCAACCTAACTGGTTGATTAGATTAACGATGAGACGGATCACATCAAGGAAATTGAGTCAGGTTATTCGTCTTCAACATAGCTTATGTATAGTTGCAACTGTCAGTACAATTTATGGGATGTATGCTATATTTCCTACATTTTATCGAATCAATTTGAATGTAGCCTTGTCGGATCACGTTGTATTAGATCCGAAATTGAGTAATCTTAATCTAACACAAGTTGATGTGTAGTTGAGATTCCGTCGCCATGAAACACGCCAACTTCCCACGTACCCAACCCCGCAATTGGCTACGTGGTGGTGACGCCAATTGTGTTTAGAGAGAGATAAGGTGGAATCAGATAGCACGCTTCTTGATGCATGCCACCTTGTCCTACAATCTAAGACTCTATATACAAGTCGGGAATTAAGTAACGAATCAAGCTGAGAGATGAAGCATTATTCTATATCCGACGCACCGAAGCCATCCTCTAGATTTGACAGGGCTAATAATGGGCCGATCCTGAGCAACAAGTAGCTGATCACCTGTTTGAGGCCCGTTTGAATTGATCGTAGTTAAAACGTCTGGTGTTATCTTCTATTTTGAATATTAAATCAAACTTTTTGATTATGTATTATTTTGATTCAGGATTTTTAGTTGAGATTGGAGTTTCTATGGATTCAAAGTCTTGAATTTATTTTTCTATTAGTAAAATGATCATTAATATTTTAGAATTAATGATTTATTTCTGAGCTTAGATTATAACTAAATCTTTTTTGAGAATAATTATGCGCATGAGATGAACGAAGATGAATTAAGAGAATAATGTCATATATTAAGTTGAAGTTTGATTCATTGTAAGAGTGAAATGGTTTTTGTGAATCACATGGCAGTGACAAGAAAATATCACATATATTCGTTCTAAGAAGTGTCAGCTTGCAAGAGGTCGACATCTGGTGCCACCACCACAAGGTGGTGCAGTTCCGCGAACAGCTGGATCCTGTGGTGGCTGCTATTTACATGTGCAGTATGCAAAAAAGGCCGAATCTTTTCTGATAACCTATTCGCAAGCTGTCATCGATGCTGTCCTTTTCCTTTGGGGCCCCCACCCACGCGCCCAGCCATTACCAATTTTGTGTTCACCGGACCCCACATCGATCCAAAGTAAGTTAATTCCCCTTGTACGAGAAGATGGTCGACCGTAAGACAATATAATAGAACGCTAATGATCATACGAGCGATCGATAACAATCTCTAATGCTCGTTAGGAGGTGCTCCATGCTCGTTCCAGAGAGAACGCAGAGCGAGAGGAACAATATCATGCATCGAAGTAGTGTCCATAAGAATGGAACGGGACCCCAAACAGTGCTTCCGACAACGCCATGTTCATCCCGCTCAGAACCAGTATTCTTCCTTTGCTTTTAGCCCTTTCACTTTTTCACGTGTGACGTGGGAAGACATTTAGATGCAGCAAGGTGTACATGTCCCCCCCTTTGGTCTCTTGTGCTGCTGCTCCCACACACACACCATTTCTCGTGGCCATCCTCGCAGCCACCTTTCTCACATTTAATCTCTTTTTGTTCGTAAGGCGGAAGAACAAAAAGACTCGGTTCTCTTGATCGATCACTGGGTTTGTTTCTTCGACTTGTGTATCTAAGCTTCTCCGTGCTACCAGGTTGAACGACACTGGCAATGCTAGTTCATCACACATGCCTCTCTGACACATGTTGTACCATCAGAATGGTTTACAAGTATAATGTATTCTCCAAATCTTAGAATATCCAGAGGGATGCACTGCCTTTCTCTCTTTTGCAGTTCTGAGCTTTTGTTCTCTCTTTCTGGTATGGTCGTACTGCCAATTATTCCGGGCTACTATAAAACTAGCAGCAAGGTGCACACCACAACCACTCTCCCACGACAAAGCAAAACACTGTTAAACCCGAGAACAGCCGTAGATGGCCAACAAGATAGCCCGAAGTTGCCAAGAAACCCACCGAGATGAGTGGGAGAATAGAGCGGAAATGGAAGAAGAAGAAGAAGAAGAATAATGAAGAAGAAACAGACGGAGATCCAAGGCGTGGTGCATGTGAGAGACGCATTTCTTGGGCAAGAAAAGCACATTTGAAGAGGGCATCATGCAGCAGCATGGCAAACTGTGCACATGGGAAGGCATGATGCGATTCTACGACTACCACATGCACCTGCGCTCCTCTTCATTTCCACCTCTTGAACAGCTCATCCCCCACTCCAATAACTTACATTTGCGCACTCATTTATCTACTCCCAACATCAACAGAACAAGAACATCAATGGCGGGATTCCTGCGCCTATCAGAACGTGGAATTGTAGATCCAAAGCATTTGTAGATACGGAACAAAGACATGATTGTTGGGTGAATTCGGCATCAGATGTTTACACTGGTTTCGATACAGTTCCCAAGATGGATGCCATCTTTAATCATTGGTTGCAGTTTACCCAACCAACAACTATGATAAATCACTCTCTTCTTCTTTACTGCCATGTCCAACTAGCTTATCGATCATTCAAGATGCACACTATCAGTCTTCTACCAAAAAGAGAAGACGTCAGAACGAACAAATGGTGTTGTACTTTTCGCTGTTTCGTCACAACACAATCTCGTTACCGATGAACTCGATGAAGGGTGGAGAGTGAACTCGTCCCATTAGGCATTTGCGTATCATCAAGGATTACTTTTTGTCCGTCACCTTTCTCTCTCGGATCCCAATGAGCTTGTAAACTATCGGACGCCATCACCAAAACTGCAAAGATGTCTATAGGAGGATTTGGTTTCTGACGTCCAAAAGGTACGGTCACATCGGCACGTGGTCGCTGAATGCTGCGACTTCCCTGCAATACCGTTGATCTCTCCAACTCCCCTCCATTTCCGCCTCGCCTCTACTCATCTTTCTGTCTTCCCCTCCCTCTCTCCCACCCCCAACTCCCCTCTCTCTCTCTCTCTCTCTCTATAACAGCTGGTGCTAGCTGTCCTCCTCCTTCTTTCCCTTGTCATGTGACTCTCTCCTCTAAATCCTCTCCTCCTTCCCCCAGCAAAGCTAACTTAACCCGCCACCAACACCTCCAACTCCGTATCGCAAACTCCACAGAGAGAGAGAGACAGAGAGAGAGAGACAGAGAGAGAGAGAGAGAGAGAGAGAGAGAGAGAGAGAGAGGGGGGGGGAGAGAGACTCTAATTGTCTCAAGGATAAGTTCAATCATCAACTAGAAATGCAAGATGCTGTTGTTACATCTATGTAGCCAACAACATTGCGTAGCGTTCGTTCTCAGCTCTCTCTGAACGAGAGAGAGAGAGATATATAAACACAGAGAGAAGAGAGAAGAGCAATGGCACAGCTACCTCCGAAGATCCCTAGCAACATGTCTCCAAACTGGCCTAACCTTGGCCACCATGCGGTCCCTCCATCCTTCCTTCCGATCGTGCCGCCGCTCGCCCCGGGCTCTCAACCCTCCTGGGTCGACGAGTTCCTCGACTTCTCCTCCGCCAAGCGCGGCAACCACCGCCGCTCCGTCAGCGACTCCATCGCCTTCCTCGAGCACCCCCTCGAGGGCGAGGGCTCCGACTTCGACCGCTTCGACGACGACCAGCTCATGTCCATGTTCTCGGACGACGTGCCCCCGTCGTCCCTCTCGGGCGCCGTCCCGGCCTCCTCGTCGTCCACGCCCTCGGACCACAACAGCATCAACGAGGACAAGCCGGCCGACCAGAAGGCCAAGAACGAGTCGGAGGAGGCGCAGAGCGCGTGCAAGGAGGAGCCGCAGGCGGTGGCTCAGCCGGCCACCGGGACGGAGACAATCGTGGATCCCAAGAGGGTGAAGAGGTAAACATTACGTACACCAACGCATGCAGCTCGTTTTGGCCATTCCATTTCTGACGCATTGCCGCTGCATTGT
The DNA here is from genome assembly GCA_001649415.1 of Musa itinerans. NCBI lineage: Eukaryota > Viridiplantae > Streptophyta > Magnoliopsida > Zingiberales > Musaceae > Musa > Musa itinerans. The sequence continues at coordinate 12,843 of LVTN01000492.1, read as the reverse complement.
TTGCATCAAATTAGGATCTTAGCGAACCGGCAATCGGCGCAGAGGTCGCGGGTGAGGAAGCTTCAGTACATTTCGGAGCTCGAACGCAGCGTGACGACGCTGCAGGTAACCTTCGTTCTCAGAATCCTCTGTTCAAAACAAGAATGTGACAAAGCTGGAGCAATTCTAGGTTTTTCTCTTCTAACCATGTTGTTCGTATACTCGATCCGGCGGTGCCAAAACGAAGACCGAAGTATCGGCATTGTCTCCTCGAGTCGCCTTCCTCGATCACCAGCGATCGCTGCTGACGTTGGGCAATAGCCACCTGAAGCAACGCATTGCGGCAATGGCGCAGGACAAGATATTTAAGGACGGTAAGCTCTTGCTTATTCTTCGACATTAATATGATGAGAATTAAGCCTATTTACGCACAGCTGCTTCTGTGCTTGTTGTTCTACATAGAAGAACATATGGTGAACGTTACAATGACGGTGGATCTACCATTCAAATTGTTTATAGCGTAAACTTCAAGATCAGACTGCATACATGTTTCCACTTGGTAATTATATTAAATGTAACCCTAACCCTAGGTGATTATATTAACTGTAACACAAGGAAAGCTACTAAAAAGCCTTAACCGTTGTAAAGCTGTTGTTGGTTTGCATTCATAATGTTCTCAAGTGGATGAGGTTTTACGTGATGCTGTAGCACACCAGGAGGCACTAAAGAAGGAGATCGAGAGACTCAGACAAATCTACCACCAGCAAAACCTAAAGAAAATGGCACCGCCCACATCGGAACAAGCCGTGAGCACAGAAAAAGAGCTGCTTAGCTGATGCAGCGCAGGCCATCATGCATGGCAGCAGGAGACTGCTCGTCCATTCACTGCAGTGATCCTGGTAGTGTTCATCGATTTGGAGCCCCGGAAGAAAAAGCCACTTTGATTTTGGTGGCTCTCCAGGATCTTTTTCTTTCTTTCTTTTGGTGCATTTCATTCGATTCAACGAACAAAAACAGGATGAAAGTTAAAACAGTGAAAGCCTTTGGATGTTGAAGCTGCAAGTGTGGAGGCCTGTGAAGCATTTGATGTATAATTGAACATTGTTGATAAGCTAATTCCATGTTGTGAATGTATGCTGTTGTTTACGCTTTCGATCTCTGAATCTGCTGATATCCAGATAATGAAGTGACAAACCGAGCAAAACAAATAAGTGTATGAACTTTGTTTCTTTCTCTTATTTGGTCACCTCCATCAATACTTATTGATGAAAACTTTGTTGGGCCGCTGCTTGCCTCCATCATCTTCAAAAGCTCATTATTTTTTCCTCTGTAAATTCTGAGAAGGAGAGTAAAACATCATGAGATAGATAGATATATATGCATCACTAGTTCTATATTATTAATAGCGTATGGAAGTACATAATTCATTGCTTGACGTGTTTAGAGATAAATGAACATAATATCAAATTCCAATCGGATATCAAATCTAGCTATATCAGATATTTATAATCAAGAAAAACATACACAAAGTTGATATTCACAGCTTAAGAACAACAACAAAAAATTCAAATTTTGTGCACACCAAACGAACCTCCTCCTCGTAGGCTTCATGTGGAATGCACTATGAGATTCCAATCTATCCATGACATGCTCTTTCCATTTGGACTTTGTTATTGCATGGAGCTGTGCCCTCACCTTGCTGCATGTGCATTTTGGGGAACAGAACATGGATCTTCTTAGCTGGCTGCACTTGCCAGGGAAGAAGGAAGGATTCCTCTCACCATTAGACACTTCCCATTGATTTAATGCACGTAATCTGGATGCAGAAAGCAACCCTTCTTTTAGATACAAATGCAGCAAACTTGGAGGCTTGTTTTACTGAGAAGATGTATAAAGTAAGCACAAGAAAAAAGAGAATTGTGACACCTTTTCATTTGTAAGGGGCAAAATCTAAAAATAATAATAATTGAGAGAATCAACACTAAAATAAAGAATCCGAAATAATAATAAAATAAATAAATTCTCTTACTAAATAAAAAAAAATTATAAGCTCGTCTGAGTTAACCTAAAACCAGGCATCATCTATATTTTCACATATAAAATCAGAAGATTTTTCATGGCTGATACGGGCCGGCCCATTAATAGCCACTGTTATATGAAAATGACAGGCCGGTCCATCAACAGTAAAACATTATAATCCGCTACTGCTGATTACAGTTCGATTAATGCTGATAGAAGAGGAATCATCTCTAAAATTAATGGCATTGCACTCCTTCCCATAATAATAATAACATCACCCATTTCCATCGTTATAAGATTGGTGCGGTGAGATAAGATCTGCCGCTCGTGTCTGCGGATTCATATTTATTACTTTCTAATATTTTATTCTTTTGTTAAAATACCAAACCCGTTGACCATTTGAATAACAATGGGTGTGATTCGCTCTAAATTAGTCAAACAAATATTTTGAATTTGTATAAACATATGTATCTTCAAAGTCTGTGATCTTCGTAACTATTTGATTAGATTTAAGTTTAGCAGCATCTACGCATCTTTGCACAACCTAAAAATTTGCATCTATGTCATTGTTGTATTCGATCTTACTTAGCTATTGTAAGCTAATTATTCATTGTAACTCTAATTTATATCATTGCTTATAATACATTAATATGATACAAAAACAATTAGATGTACTAAATTTATGGTTTGCAGTGGCTACTGCAGAGGATATTATATATATATATAT